>JAQQSO010006435.1:0-11313 GCA_028658305.1 Pachyuromys duprasi
AGACTCTAATTCTGTTTTCATGCTTTGTACCGTTTCCTTCAACTGATTGACTCTGTCTCCTATTTTGGATGTTTCCTCTCTGTTTATCTTGGATTGTTCCTGTATGTGGGCAGTTAATTTCTTCTCCATTTCTTTGAGGGCCTTGTTCATTTCCCCTTTTTGTCTCTCCTCTTGTTCCTCCAATATCTGCATAATCAAAGCTTTAATATAATTTTCCTGTGTCTCCACTGAATTAAAAACTCCACTGCTTTTAGTTGTTTCCAGTTGGGCCATGGTGTCCTGATTTTTGTTGGGTGAGTTCTTTCGCTGATTTCTGAGCATTTGTATATATATAATCAGGGAGCTGTTGGTGCTTTAAGGCTGTACTTCAGTCTGAATCTGTCAATCTCTTGTGTCAGGAGTATTCTTCAAGAAGATCAGGGATTTCTGGTGGTTTGTGGTGTGTGTTTTGTCTCAGTTGAACTCTGTTGTGGGCTCTGTGTGCCCAGCTTCATGCTCTGTGCTAGAAGCTGTGAGCACTGCAGGCTGGTCACCCCTCTGGTCTGGAGTCTTTACTCCTCACTCTGTGCTGGAGTCTGAGTGTCCAGGTTTGAAATGTCAGCTGGGCGCTGTGCACTCCACCGTGGGCTTGTTGCTAAGGGCTCTCCCATGGAATGGAGATTTGGCACCTCCTTCTGTGCCAAGGGCTGTGCACCACGGTCTGAGATGATATTTGGGGCACACACAGTGGGTTTGTGTTGGTATGCATCCGCTGTATGCAGGGCTGTCTGAAATGGTGCCAGAGGCCTTCTCTGTGTGGCCTGTGGACAGACACCCGAACTGGGGTTTTTGCTGGCGGATGCATGCAGCTTTTGCCCTCAGTGTGCGGTCTGGTCAAGATGGTCCCAGGATCCTCTCAGCCGTGGGTTGAGACAGAACTCAGGTTCCTCCCAGATCCTTTGCTGGACTCACACACTGACTGAGCTTTTGCTGGACGAAGTGTTTGGCGCACTCTCTTGCAGAGTGCGGATTGGTCAATATGGTCCCCCAATCCACTCAGTCTGTGGTGGTTCCAGTGATCGGTTAGCGCCTGCCGCACACCCGTGGGTTGAGGCAAAGCTCGGGTTCTTTCTAGACCCGCCAGTGGACTCACACACTGACTGAGTTTTTGCTGGCAGAAGAGTTCGGCGCGTGCCCCCCACCCCCACACCGCAGTGTGTGGACTGGTCAAAATGGTCCCCCAATCCACTCAGGTTGGGGTGTTTCCGATGATCGGTCTGAGCCTGCAGCACACCCGCGGGTTGAAGCAGAACCCGGGTGCAGTGTGAGCTCCCAGGGTGCAGTTCAGTGAAAACGGCACCCGCTTCCTCCTGAGACTGCGCGCTAGACTGTGTGATCCAGTCTATAATGGCGGGTGTGGGCACCCAGAGCGGCTGCTCGTTCAGATCAGAGCTGTGCGCCGCTGGTCACTGGGAAATTTTTCCAGGTAATAACTGGGTGTCCCTAGGGTTTCCCCACTTGATTTTCTCACCATAGGAGTTCCGTTCACCTGGCACTCACAATGCTGCCGTTTTAGGTCCCAGAGTTCAGTCTCCTGGTTGCTGCGTTGTTTCTGCTCTCCTACTCCTCAGACACAGTGTTCTCTCGTGGCAGCCATCTTGGATCTCCCTATATCTCATTTCTTATGAAAGGGAAGTAGAGGCACATTAAAATACACACACACATACATACACACACACACACACACAGAGAAAGAGAGAGAGAGAGAGAGAGAAAGGGAGAGAAAGGGAGAGAGTTACAGACATCTTGTTTTTCATAATAGTGCAGCTATCTTTACCCTTTGCTTCCTGTGGTATCCTTAGATTCTGAAACTGGTCTTTGTGAATATGTAGGTGGTCCATAAAAGCTAATTGAATCAAACCTTGTCTCTCTGGGAGGCTAATGAAACGTGGAGGGTGGAAAAAACAAGCTAGTAATATGAGCAAGAATGTGGTACCTACAATGTTACTGGTTAGGGTTGAGGGACTTGAAGGAAAAACACCAAGTTGCCTACCAAAAGGGAGTCCTGGATAGGGCTGAACAGTGGATAGAAGCAAAAAGAACAGCTTGCACCCTTCTTTCTTTCTGCAATTTTATCTGTGCCTGGCAGAAATAAAATATCAGGAATGCCTATCCCACTAGTAGCACTAGGAGCCATTGCATAGGAAGTCTGAAGGACTGTGGCAACTCAGTGATTGATCTGCTAGTCAGTCATCATCAAAGTGCTGGACTTTGACTCACACTAGAGGAGAATTCAAATCCTAATAATGCTGAAGTAAAAATAAAGGTCTTGACTTCCCGAAATCCATGCAACTTTACCTACGACTCTGTAATCGCCAATGTAAAGGTACAATATTATCTTTTCTCTCCTGACTGTTACTAATTTTTTTCAGTTGACCAGCTGACTAGTGAGGGAGGGATTTAAAAGAACAAGGCCAGGGCAACCTTGCCCAGATGAATGAAGGCAATGTCAAGCACACTCTTTGTGTACCTGCTGTTCCATTTATCATGTTGTGCAAAAGTATGGCTGTTTTCATTTGAGAACTGCACAGTACCCAAGCCACATGAACTGCTCTCCACTTAAAACTTGCCAGATCTGAGAGCTGAGGACATGGCCCAGTTGATAAATTTCCTGCTGTGCAACTATAAGAAATAGAGTTCCCTAGAATCCATGCAGAAGCCAGGTGCAGAAGCATTCATTTGTCAGTCCAGTGTTCCTATGGTGAAAGGGTAGCAGACACAAGACACTCTCTGGCAGCATGCCAGCCAGGTAGCCTGGGTCATGCAATGAATAACAAAAGAGACAGTGCATTGAACAAGGTGTAAATTGAGGACCAGCTCCTTTAACATGTGTGTGTCCAGGCATATAGGTTGGAATCACATTTACACAGATGTCATGCTTTGGAGAGAACCTGATTATGAAAATGTTTTACAGCTGGTCATAGGACATGGCAATATCAAGTTAGTATTAACCAGAAAGCTTCATCCCTGTTGGCTAGCAATCATAGTACTGGAAAAGTGCTATGTGAGTTCCTGGGAAAGAAAAGTTGTCAACAACATCACCTGCTTGTAAACTCTGTGAGCTATAATACAAACCAAAATGACAAGATATTCTCATGGATTCAGTAACATCACAAATTTATAGCTATAATCAACTGCTTTTTATTGTATTTAATGCCTGAACCAGAAAAGGAAATACATGCTCGGTACTTTAAATCTGACCCAAGGGACCTCTCTGGCCCCCAAGGGTAACTTGCAATTATTATTCTTTTCAAATGTACATAGTATTAAACTGCCCTCTAAATTCATATTTAAATACCAATAAATTGGCATAGTTCTCAGACTTAATCAGAGGTTTTTTTGTGCACTGGATGATGGTGAATGCAGAAATTCACAGCAAATCAAAATGCACGAAGTGTCTGTGAGTGCCCAGCAACAAATGAAAACATCTATCACTCTTTCCTCAAGGTTGAGAGACCATCAAAGAAAGAAGAAGGGCAGTAAAACTGTAAGAGTCAGGTAGGATCTATGTAAAACGAATTCTCCTGGAAATAACAGGACAAGTTCACTCATGAACTCACAGCATCTATGGCTGACTGCATAAGACCTGTACAATATCAAGACAAAGAGCATAGCAGGGGGTTTGAAGGAGTCCATGAGTTCTCACCCTTAACTTAGAATCTTTGGACAGTTGATGGCTTCTTTGGAAGAGGCAATTTTCTTTAAGGGTTTGGACTTTGTTACATGCATGATAGTCCAGTGCATGGCCCACCACCCATGAATATATGGACAGCACAGACTGAACTCAGTTATTTAAAATAAGAAAAGGGAACACAAAGTTGAGAGAAATTGGCAGGTGAGGTAGCTGTGGAAGGAGTTAGGGGAAGGTGTGTGGGACAAACAAGATACATCATATGATATTCTCAAGAAATTAATAAAAAAAATTACACTTAAAAACTTTTAGCCCCCTACTTGGATATAACCCATGGTAGCTCAGAATCCAACTGGGTACCCTAGTAACGGGAACGGGGACTATTTCTGTCATGAACTCAATGGCTGGCTCTTCAACACTTCCCTCTCCGCCCCTGAGGGAAGAGCAGCCTTGCTAGACCCCAGAAGAGGACATTGCAGCCAGCCCTGAAGAGACCTGATAAACTAGGGTCAGATGGAAGGGGAGGAGGTCCTCCCCTATCAGTGGACTTGGAAAAGGGCAGGGAGGAGATGAGGGAGGGATGGAGAAAGTGGGAGGGAATTAGGAAGGGGGCTACACCTGGGATACAAAGTATATAACCTGTGATTAATATAAAAATAATTTTAAAAACTTTTAACAGCTCCAAAAAATACTCCAGTATAGAAGCTTAGTTTACCTCTCAATTTTAATACTTTAATATTTACCTAACTTTTTGAGACCTCATGCTTGAGAGAATACACCTTGTGAAAACAAGATTTTAGTCTTTGATTTGTGAGGCAAGCCTAGTAATTACACATTATTGTGCCTCCACAGCTTCCTAACCTTTTCTGGGTCATGTCTGTTTTAGAAGTGGATCAAAATATAAGTGTTTATCCATAAAAAGTTACATGGACATATGGACATTAAATTTTAAAATCCACAATTTACATATTATTTAAGTGTGATACTTTACCATTGGGCACTGTGATAAGGAAGCTTAATCTTTGAGCTTTACAACTCATTTGAAAATTAAGATTTCTTTCTGGTATTTTTTCACTTTCACTAAGGATAATTTAAAATTTTGAAGTTTTACCCCACCCTTTTGTTTAAGTAGGTGCCTTTTACTCTCTCTGTGGCTCTTTTGCATGACCTGAAAAGGGGATATGGAAGGAAAAGGCTCCTCAGTTCCTCTATCACATCTAAAAGTATGAAACATGATACAAATAATACAAACTCTTGGGCTTGGAGCAATAGTTCTGTGGCTAAGAGTGCTCAATGCTCTTCTGAAGGACCTGAGTTCAGTTCCTAGCAACCACATTGGGTGAATCCTCACTGGTTTTAATCCAGCTCAAGGAGATCCAATGACCTCTTTTAGACTCAATGGGCACTGGTGTGCATTCACATGGTCATAATTAAAAATAAAATTGCTTCTGACACATTGGAGTCTGCATGACTTGTTATTAATCTCCAAAGCTATAATACTGAGTTCAGCAATAGAGTTACTACAGCCGTGTGGGCAGTGAGGAGCTAGCTCACTTTCTCTGTTATTTTCCTCTTTGTGATTTATGGTAAAGTAAGATTATGTTTACATGCTGCTTTGCATCCTAATTTAAAATCATGTTCATGAAGTTATTCTGAATCAAAAAGACATTTTGGAAATTTTAAAATTCTAAGAGGAAGTATAAGAAAATATTTCTACACTAATAATAATGCTTAAAACTTTGTTTCAAATCTTTCCCTTTTTGCCGTAATCTCTTCCTCTTTGAGGTGTTATTTACTTGTTTTTAAAATAATCTTCACAGTATTATTAGAATGAACTACTACAATGTTGACATATAAGTAGATCTGTTTAGACAATAATTTGATGGCATCTTGCTCTTAAAATTTTGACTTTTTTCTTTTATTATTTTTTCCTTAATCCACTGAAGAAGAGATGAAACTATAGATTATACTAGCAGTACTTTAGTTGCAGTGAATCTTAATTATTCTCTAAACATGTATAACAAATGACTCAAATCTCAATTTATATCTAATGTTCAGAGGCTTATATATGCTCTATGTTTACATAAGTAGCATGTAAGAATAACACCAAAGACCAAGAGCAAAATAAGACCAAGTTTTGTCCTGTTTGTTATTATAACAATGTTTGTTTTTTAATAACTTCAAAATGACAGGACATGGTGGTGCATATTTGTAGTCTCTGCTGCTTATGAAATGGGGAAAACACATGTTTGAGCCCATGAGTTTGTGGTCAGCCTGGGTAACAGATGGGGCTACACACCCAGAAAAAGATGGGCAAAAAGAAACAAACTCAATGGTTGTCTGGAGAATTTTTGTTTAATATTGCTTTAGTTGAACATTTTTACCTTACTGGCACTTAATTTTATAACATGGTTTCTACTTCTTTATTTTTAATTTCTTTTTCTTTTTTGTTTATTTCTTTTAATTTTTTCATTATTATCATTTCTTACAATTTATTCAATTTGTATCCCTGCTGTGGACCCCTCCATCCACTCCTCCCAATCCTATCCTCCTCCCCCTGCCCCTCCCCTAGTCCTCTGATAGGGGAGATTCCCCTTCCCTTCTACTTGACCCTCGCCTATCAGGACTCATCAGGACTGGTTGCATTGTCTTCTTCTGTGGCCTAACAAGGCTGCACCTCCCAGGGGTGGTGATCAGAGAACCTGCCACTGAGTTCATGCCAGAGAAAGTCTCTGTTCCCCTTACTAGGGATCCCACTTGGAGAGTTCTATGGTTTACATCTCAGCCAGGGTTTTAGGTACTTTCCATGCATTGTCCTTGGTTGGCTTATCATTCTCTTCAGGGCCCCCAGGGGGTTGGTCTCTTTTTGGAGCTCCTGTCCCCTACACATCTTTCTAGCTCCCCCTTCTTTCATAAGATACCCTGCACTCTGCCCAAAGTTTTGCTATGAGTCTCAGCCTCTACTTCGATACCTCAATCAGTAGAGTCTTTCAGAGGCCATCAGTGGTAGGCTCTCAACCACTTTGGAAATGAATCTGGCGCTTTCCCAGACAATTAAGGAATAGTGCTACCTCAAGATCCAGCTAGATCACTCCTAGGCATATATCCAAAGTATGCTCAACTAATACAACAAGGACATTTGCTCAACCATGTTTGTAGCTGCTTTATTAGTAATAGCCAGAATCTGGAAACAACCTAGATATCCGTCAATGGAGGAATGGATACAGAAAGTGTGGTACATTTACACAATGGAATACTACTCAGCTATTAAAAACAAGGAAATCTTGAATTTGCAGGCAAATGGTGGGAACTAGAAAAGATCATCTCAAGTGAGGTAACCCATAAGCAAAAAGACACACATGGTATATACTCATTCATAAGTGGATATTAGCCATATAATATAGGATAAACATACTAAAATCTATACTCCCAAAGAAGCTCAACAACAAGGAAGATCCTAGGGAAGATGATCAGTCTTCATTCAGAAGGACAAGCACAATAGACATTGGAAGCAGAAGACAGGGAACAGGACAGGAGCCTACCACAGACGAGCTCTGAAAGACTGTACTGCTCGAGGTCTAGAGAAAAAGAAAGGAGGCATGGTGTTGGATGGGTAGAGAAGTGGTTTTGAAAGATCTGGGAGGAGATGAGGGAGAGAAACCCATGATCAGAATATATTGTATAAGAAAATTCAATTTAAAAGACAGGATCTCTAAAGAATAATGATGGTTATAATTTCAAAATACCAGGTCAAGCTTACCAAAATAAGTAAGAATTTGTCTTTTGAAAATGAAGTTGTGTGTGTGTGTGTGTGTGTGTGTAAGAGAGAGAGAGAGAGAAAGAGAGAGAGAGAGAGAGAGAGAGAGAGAGAGAGAGCTCTGTATCTTTTTAAAATGTCCACTTGCCTAATCTAAAATGAAGGAGGCCTTATGTGACTGGCCCAGTTTGCTGTCTTGTCTCTTGTGTAGTTGCTGAATTCACACCTGCTGCTTCTCCATCTGCTACAATTTTAGATCAGTAAGACCTTCCCAAAATATATGGGAAATGTCAAACATAATCCAAAAAAGCACTGTCGTCTTCAAACTGATGGTGTCCTAAACTGACTGATGCTTTTTTATATTAGCACTGCTTCCTTTCCTCATTAACTCAGAGTCTCTGTATGTAAATGATCAAGACAATTTGGTCATGGTCTAAAAAAAACAGAAAGATAGCATTTTGAAAGCAAATGCCATTGTGCTCCATGGGAAGTACATGAAAAGTTATCTATCCTATACCTTGATGATATTCATCACATGAATAATATAACAAGTCTTAATGACGCACTTTGACATCCACTGAATGTACAAGCAGCGTCTGTGTCCACCCTAATATATCTGGTATAAGAAATTTTACATGTTAACGTCTAACTACCTGATTATTTTTCATGTAGGTGATTCCTCTGAGCAATGTACTACAAAAACTGATATGAGGACTCCAAAATTATGTCTAGAAAGTCGATGTGATCATAGTTTTGCAGGTGCATGGTTGGCTCTTAGCCTCATTTTGTTTTGTTCTTAGTGCTTTATGTTTAGGCATAAAATTTGTTGTTTACTTTCCTATATATTTATATTAAACTTGTATCACACAAGCATTTCAGTTATCTAGAATTTTCCACTTCATGTTTCACAGCACTAAGAATCATCTGGAAGTAAAGATTAACACTGTAGCTTAAGGTTATAACATGCAGGAATCTCAAACATTAAGGAAGTATTTTGTATGTTCCTCTTAGAGTCACATCCTGGGATGTTGGCTTTTGTAGTATAGAATTCACTAATAGTTTTTGAAACAATAAAATACTGATTGTAAAAAGTTTGTTTAAGATCAAAACAACAAATTGTTCAGTGCTTGGTATTGTAATGAAAGTACTGAGTGGTTAAAAGGTTAAATGAATCACTGATTCTGAGGCAGTCCACAGCTTTGTGGCATGCTAGTGCAGGGCTTCTTCTCAGAAGGCAGGGCTGAGTTGAGGTAAAGAAGATCCGCCTCCGAGAGGGGTGCACTGTCAGAACTAATTATTTGCTAGAGCCGGGTAATAGAGAGCATGGAGGCTATATTTCCTTCTACGTATGTTAGAACCTGAAGCTGAAAACTTTAAATTTCTTTCTATTTTATTATTGAGATTTCTATGGAATTGTATCCTTTCTCAATATAGACTCCATCAAGCTGTTCTGACCTGGCTACCCTATTCTATGACTCAAATATATGGTATCTTCAGCCAAAGCATCTTACCTTCTAGCCAATTTGTGGAAAGCTCTGGAATTCTACTGTTGAGCCTTCACTCGGGGAATGATGCTTTCTGCCATCAGACTTACTTGTTGTCTGGTAAATGCTACTTATGTTTAGGTCCAGAGTTCTGCTTCTCCTTTAGGCTTTTGTGACTTTTCATTCAATTATTAATGCTCTGTTTATCAGCAGATTTTCTGTTGGTACACATCTATAGTCTTCCCTGACATTTCATTTTCTCCAAAGACAATTCAATTTTACAGTGTTTTTTCTCTCAGCATGATTCATACCATCAGTACTTTCTTACCCCAGTGTTGTTTCCATACCTTGGTAATGTATTCAGTTCACTCTACTGGGACCATTTCTTAAGTGTTCTTAGGTATTTCTCTATGTAGGTGGTGCTTGTGACTGGAGGAACTGCCTTTGGAAACATAGCAGAACTGACAAATTGAAACATAACCCTGTGTGTTTGAACTCCTAGACTAAAGAGGAAGGAAGTGCAGTTGGTACAAATCCTTTGATATTAGTAGTGTGGGGGGCTACCAGTATTTCTTTTTCAGGAAATATGCTGATTATTAAGATGTGCTTGAGTACTAGAAACTATAATTTGGAATGATGCCATTTGATCGTGCCATGATGTAAAATAGATATTTGGTAATAATAGACATTTGGTTAATTATTATATACTACATTCTCTATAGTTACATTGCTCTACTATTTAGGATTTCTTTTACATTAAAATAGTAAGCTTTATTTTGTAGTCCAATGTAGTGATTTGTGTCTGGTTTTTGGTGACTTACTTGTGTGTTACACTGTAGGCAGGGTATTATTTGGATACATATATAAAATTAGAATTTAGCAGTTGAAATGGTATGTAGTTATATGTTAAATATGAGATATGAATATATCTGCTCTTAATAGATTACATAATTAAATATACAGGATGACAGATGGGTCTGTGTAAGCTGTTGTGGGTGGGAGTAGGAGGGGGATGGAAAAGTTTGTCAGTTGAGGAACTGCTTCAGGAACTCAAGTCACTTAAAACCTATCAACAGAAGTTATCATCTGAGATCCAAGATGGCTGCCACGAGAGAACACTGTGTCGGAGGAGTAGGACAGCAGAAACAAGGCAGCAACCAGGAGACTGAACTCTGGGACCTAAAACACCAGCATTTGTGAATGCCAGGTGAGCGGAATTCCTACGGTGAGAAAATCAAGTGGGAAAACCCTAGGGACACCCAGTTATTCCCCGGAAAAATCTCCGGGTGACCAGCAGCACACAGCTCTGATTTGAAAGAGCAGCCGCGCTGGGTGCCCGCACCCACCATTATAGACTGAATCACACAGTCTCCCAGGCAGTCAGAGGAGGAACCGGGCACCATCTTCACTGAACTGTACAGTGCGAGCACATACTGCACTCGGATTCTGCTTTAACCCGCAGGTGTGCTGCAGACTCACACCAATCACCGGAACCACCCCAGAATGAGAGGGTTGGGGGACCGTTTTGACCAGTCTGCACACTGCGGGCACACGCCTCATGCTTCCACAGGCAAAAACTCAGTCAGGGTGTGAGTCTGCCGGGGGGTCTGGGCGGAACACAACTTCTGCCTCAACCCACAGGTGTACGGCAGGCACGCACCAATTGCCGGAACCACCACAGACTGAGAGGATCCAGGAACCGTCTTGACCAGACTGCACACTGAGGGCAAAAGCTGCACTCATCCGACAGCAAAAACCTCAGTTCGGGTGTCTGTCCATGGGCCAGACAGAGAAGGCCTCGGGCACCATTTCAGACAGGCCTGCATACAGCGGATGCACACCAAACCAAACCCACTGTGTGTGCCCCAAATATCATCTCAGACCATGGTGCACAGCCCCTGGCCCAGAAGGAGGTGCCAAATCTCCATTCCAGGGGAGAGCCCTTAGCAGCAAGCCCAGGGCAGAGCGCACAACACCCAGCTGACATCTCAAACCTGGACACTCAGACTCTAGCACAGAATGAGGAGTAAGACTCCAGACCACAGGGGTGACCAGCCTACAGTGCTCACAGCTTCTAGCACAGAGGACGAAGCCGGGCAAACAGAGCCCACAACAGAGTTCAACTGAGACACAACACACACTAACAAACCACCGGAACTCCCTGATCTTCTTGAAGAATACTCCTGACACAAGAGATTGACAGATTCAGACTGAAGTACAGCCTTAAAGCACAAACAGCTCCCTGATTATATATAAACAAATGCCCAGAAATCGGCGAAAGAACTCACCCAACAAAAATCAGGACACCATGGCCTAACCGGAAACACCCAAAAGCAGTGGAGTTTTTAATTCAGTGGAGACACAGGAAAATTATCTTAAAGCTTTGATTATGCAGATATTGG
>JAQQSO010006436.1:0-11313 GCA_028658305.1 Pachyuromys duprasi
CCCCAGTTGGTGGACTTGGAAGGGGCGGGGAGGAGGGAGATGAGGGAGGGAGAGGGAGGATTGGAGGTAATGAAGAAGGGGTCTATGCCTCGGATGCAAAGTAGCCAACCTGTGATTGATATAAAAATAAATAAATTTATAAAAAAGAAAACAAAGAAAAAAATTTTAAAAAGGTAATCTTAAAAAAATCACTTCTTTTTAACTTTCTTTTTAATTTATTATTTATTACACTTTATTTACTTTGTAGCCCCACACTCATCTCCTTCCAGTCCCTTCCTTCCTCTTCTCCCACTATGCCTGTTCCCCAGTCCACTGATAAGGGAGGTCCTCCTCCCCTTCCATCTGACCCTAGCCTATCAGGTCTCATCAGGACTGGCTCTATGGCCTTCCCCTCTAAGGCTGCTCCCCAGGAGGAGGTGTTCAAAGAACCATTACTGAGTCCATGTCAGAGAGAGCCTCTGTTCCCCTTTCTAGGGAACAAACTTTGAGACTGAGCTGCTATGGGCTACATCTGAGCAGGTGTTCTAGGTCCTCTTCAGGTATGGTCCTTGGTTGGAGCATCAGTTTCTGTATTCTCCCCTTGTCCAAAAATTTTTGACTCCTTGTAGAGCTCCTGTCCCCTCCATGTCATTCTATCTTCACCTTATTCTTGGGCATTCTGCCCAAGGTTTGGCTATGAGTCTCAGCATCTGCCTCAATACCCTACTGGGTAGATTCTTTCAGAGGCCCTCTGTGGTAAGTTCCTGCCCTGTTTCCTGTCTTCTCCCACTTCCAATATTTATGCTGTTTGCCCTTTTGAATGAGGATTAAGCATCCTCCTTAGGGCCCTCTTTGTTGTTTAGCTTCTTTAGGACTATAGATTTCAGTATGTGTATCCTATATTATGTGGGGTCTAAGTGAGCATATAGCATGTGTGCCTTTCTGTTTCTGGGTTACCTCACTCGGGATGATCTTTTCTATTTCTATCCATTTGCCTGCAAATTTCATGATTTCCTTATTTTTAATACCCGAGTAATATTCCGTTGTGTAAATTTCTTGATCCATTCCTCAGTTGAGGAACATCTAGGTTATTTCTATATTTGGCTATTACGAATAAAGCTGCTATGAACATAGTTGAACAAATGTCCTTGTTGTATGATGGATCATATTTCGGGTGTATGCCTAGGAGTGGCATAGCTGTTTCTTGACATAGCCCTATTCTCAGTTTTCTGAGAAAGCACCAGATGATTTCCAAAGTGGTTGTATAAGTTTACACTCCCACCAACAACAGAGGAGGGTTCCCATTTCTCCACCTCCTCTCCAGCATGTGTTGTTACTTGAGGTTTTGATCTTAGCCATTGTGATGGGTGTAAGGTAAAATCTCAGGGTCATTTTGAATTGCATTTCCCTGATGACATTGAGCATGTGAAATAACTGTCCTCAGTTTTTCCATTGTCTTTTGGACATACAGAAGTGTGTGTTTGACATAGCAAAATCCTGGTGCTCCATCTGTCTAAGTGCAAGTAACATGCTTTATCACACATAAATTTAACTTAAGAAAAGGGTATATATAGGTCTTGCTTCTAGATGAAAAATAGTTTTGTGTCTTGTGATAGAAATCTATGTCTGTGATTGAAATTTCACATTTATAACATTTCCTTAAGTGTTATTCAATATGTAGAAGGGAAAAGGTCAAATGAATACAAATAGTGATAATAAGTAAGTATCATCTCTGGTCAATAGTTTAATCTTGAAATTAAAAAAAAAGGAACTAAAAGAAAACTACCTGGTCTGGTCTTATCTGGATTCCTTACATCCTTGCAGTCAGATAATGAAAAAAACTCATTTTTTGCTCCTTAAATGGTCTCCTACTACCTGCATATTGAGATAGAAGTACTTAATTTTTATTTCAACTTCCTGAGATGTCTACTTGTTCATGGTGAACTCTGCTACTCCTCAAAATTTTGAGATGTTATCTGATACATCTTTTTGAAGCTTCTTTTAATTGTA
The DNA here is from genome assembly GCA_028658305.1 of Pachyuromys duprasi. Taxonomy (NCBI): domain Eukaryota; kingdom Metazoa; phylum Chordata; class Mammalia; order Rodentia; family Muridae; genus Pachyuromys; species Pachyuromys duprasi. The sequence goes on from JAQQSO010006436.1 coordinate 1,990, forward strand.
TTCCCTTTGAATTATATGTTAAAGCATAATATGTCTATTAATAAAAAGAGACATGAGCTATTTCAGAGCATTAAAAGAAAATTTGTTGTTTTCTTTTATTCACTCAGTAGTTAATGTATCGATATAGGAATTTAATGTGGATAGTTATTAGAATTAATGAATGAGATCACTAGTAAAAGCACAATAATTCTATCACAGATTTGGAAATGTTATGATACCTTAAGAAAGTTGGCCATGCCTCTAAACCAACTCACACAATATAATGCCAGAAAATAAAATTACCACGATGCTGCACTATGAAGAAATGTTTAGACCTTTTTAAATTTAAATATTACGATATGTATGAATTAAGTGTTACAAACATACAATGGGTTTTCATTTCTAGTCTTATCACCTTCAACCATTGTTTTCCAAACTCTTCTGTTTAAGCAACGAGGTAGGCGTAATTAATCTATTCTTTCCACTCTATACTGTGAAATCTCATTTGATATAGTTTCCAAATTATCATCTATTATTATGAAGCATTATCTATATGTAATTTATTGTCCCCATACTCCTGTCGCTCAGGCCACATATCAGGAAAGGTTGAATTCATTCATCCCTGCAAATGTTGTCTCCTTCCCACTTTTCTGTATCTGTCCCTTTGCTTTGTCAGAATTTAACACAGAAGTAAGGAAAGAAGGAAATTCACCCATAGTAAAAGACTGATTGTTGAAAAGGTCTTTTTAATAATTTTTTCCTTTTATTAAAAATAGTTTTTCTCATATACCATATCCTGATTGCATGATATTATCTACCTCTCTACTTTTTTTCATTTCCTTCCCACCCCCTTCCTTTCTTCATCCTATTCCTTTCTGTCTCTTACTAGAAAAAAATATAGGCTTCCAAGAGATATTGATAAAATAAAACAAATTTAACATAGGATAAAATAAAAAAACTAACACATCATAATCAGGTAAAACAAACAAACAGCAGGAAAAGAGCCTAATGGAAGTCACAAGAAGCAGAGGCCTACTCATCTGTACACTCTGGAATCCCTAAACTCTAAGGTATAATAAATACACAAAGGATCTAGTATGGATTCATTTAGGCCCTGTGAATGCTGACTTATTCTCTGTTAGTTCATGTGAGTATTGACCATGTTGATTTATAAGGCCTTGTTTTCTTTGTATCCTTCACCCCCTCTAGATCTTCTGCTTTTTGTGCTTCCTCTTCCACAAAATTTTCTGAGCTCTGAGTAGAAGGATTTGATGGAGATAGAGACATTAAAGTGAAGTGCATTAGCTTAAGTGGCAATGAGCAATTATGTCTACCAAACATATACTATGTATATTTTAACTGGTAGTAATCAATCTTGTGGTCATTGAGCTACTAAGAAATATGGTGTATGTCACAGTAGGTAGGATATCACCTAAAGATATGGAATAAAATAGAACTTCTTCTTCATGGGAACAAGGGTTTGGGACCCTTTTAAAATATAACCGAGGATTATAATTTGTGACCACAAAGGAAGCCTAGATCCATCATATTCTAGAATCATATTCTAGAATCCATCGATGTGTAGATGAGTTAGTGTCTAATACCCCATTAATTCTTGGGTGGTACAAACAGTGTGAACTTTATATTCTATGGTCACTCAGTTGATATGTGCACTCTTATCAAGGTGATGAACACTAATAACTCTTGGGTGAAAACCATTTGCACAAATTATTTTCTCCCTACTATAAGTAACCACCTAAGAAAAGAAACTTTGGTGAGGTACAGTTTATTGAGGCTTAAATAAATATCAAGGGACACAGTTGATTCTGGCAAGAAAGGTGAGGAGGGTGGCCACACTGCTTCCACAACCAGGAATAAGTGATGTGAATGCTGTTGCTCTATTTCCTTGGTCTTTTTTATTTAGTCTGAGACACAGCTTATACAATGGCCTTTCCACATTTTGGATGAGTCATGGGAGTCAGATGGTAGAAACAAAAGCTGTTACAGCTGCTATGGAAATCAGTGTGGAAGCTCCTCAAGAAGCTAGAAAGAGAGTCAAAGTCATTGGAACTATCATAATTTGGGAAAACTGATTTTATTTTATATAAATTTATCTTGCTCTACTGTAATCTCTTTAATTCTTGGCTTAGCATAAACAATAAAACTTAACTTAGTCAAAAGATAGTCAATCTAGCAAACTGTATTTCTTCCATAACCTTGTGTTTTTGGATGCAACATAGTCCTGAAATATGTGGTATTGTTCTAATTATTGTCTTCCACATTTATTCATTTTATAGATAGTTTTGTTAGTTCACATCTGTGAGACAGTAGATGGTAGCTTGACTCAATGGACAATGTTTGCAAAAACTAAGCATTATCATTTAATGCTCTTCATAACCATATTCAAGTGTGAGCTGATGTTGGCTTTCAGTATATGAGGAATTTTTAAGAGCTACTAGGTTATTACTGAAACAGTAGAAACTTATGTTGTTTATTTCAGTTGTTTTTTTTTTTCTAAATAAAAATGTCTAGAATAATGCCTGGCAGTCACTTGAATATTTAGGCCTCTGTAAGACAGTATGAGTCTCAATGAGGCACTTAGCGTCCTTATTTAGAGTACCTTTTAATGAACAAATGAATAGATACTTTGAGAACTTACATGCTCAACTTAGTCAGGGGTCAGTAGGTAACAAGCCCTTCCTCACAAACACTTCCCGCTTCTTAGGGCCCTTAGATTGCTCTGTGGCTAGTGATTTTTCACTGGTAGAATTGTCTATTGAAAGTTTCAAGCATTCAAGTGAATGGAAATGTTTAGTCTATATTCTTTTCTTTCTTCTAAGTAAAGAAGTTCAGCTTACATTTTATACTCAAAGGCAAGATTCTTCAGTTCTGGTAATAATATACTATGCCGTCAGCAGAAAAGTATCCCTAACACATGGTTTTCACTAACATGTGCTGTATCATATCTGTGGAAGGATATTTTCCAATATAGGAAACATTACATCATTTTTATCATCTTGCCTCTGTTCCTAAGTCCATCAACTGCTACTTAGTGATCCAAGAGTATTTGGGATTATCAAGAATTGATTTTCATTGGTTGGACATTTGCCAAAGCACCAGATTATTTTTTCATAATAGTAACAGAGCATAGCTTGTACCTTTCCCTCTAATCATTGAATCATTATTCAATCAGATCTAATAATGTCGTAGAGGCTTCCTATGAGCTGTTCAACCATAAGGCCTAAGTGTCCATGAATCTAATACAGAATATTGACAATATATATGATATATACAACATTTAATTTAATCTAAGAAACTATATAATGATATGCCCCTTTTCATGTTTACATTATTAGAAGGAAGCTCATTAGGACTAAGGCGAAAGATCCCATAATGCTGCCTGACTTTCATAGTTCAGATGTCAGTAAGGCATCTTCTCAGTCCAGCTGAAGGCTATTACCAAATAAACCAGATGCATATGTTGAACCAACAGTTACATAACAACTGTTAAAGGTACAGCTAAACATGTTGAATTAGATTTAGGTCTACTTCCCTGAAGAGAGCCTACGTTTATTTCTGTAACCTGGCTTATATTTTTCAGGACTATTGGAGGTCTTTTGATGTTTTGTTAAGTTAATGTCAGTTACTCACCTGAAAGAAACCCCTTAAACATCTTTATTTGCACTCTATATCACTCTTGTTACATGCCTAGTTTATACAAACAAACTCTTTAAATTATGCCACAGATATTGACTAAAACTCACAAAGGTTAAATTTCTCAGTCTTACTGTGTTCCAATGTTCAGAAAAAAAAAAAGAAAGAAAAACATATGCCCTCCCATCTACAGTCCCATGAATACTTCAGAAGACGTGATGGGAATAGATTAGAACCTAAAGAAGAGAATTCCCATGTAGGATATCATTGTTTTCTGACAGCACAAAATTGCCTTCATACTTCATGGAATAGAAAGAGCTTTGCTGATAAACAATGTATCTCTCGAGGCATGGCACTGAAATTAGGTAATTAATGCTTATATGGCTTCATTAGTCATCATGAAATGTTATCAATCCTCAAGAAGGAAAAATCATGGTATTCCAGAGTTTACTTCCACCAGGACCCAAGCAGGGTGTGGCCTTAGGAATGGTGTACTGAACTATATAGAAGGCAGGACTGCAGTGTGAATCAGCTTTCCTGGGTCAGTAGACAAGCTGTGGTGAGACTACAGCTATGTGGCTGTTTTCCAACCATTCTTCTGCAAGTAATCCTTCCCTAAGTACCTTTAAGGGAGCTTAAATATTGCATTTGTTTACCACACTTGTTTGGACATTTTACATTTTATTGTCATCCTTATGCTATCTAAGCCAGTGAGCATTTGCTCCTGCCTAACCAACACAAAGCCAGACAGAGCTAAGAAGTGCTTTCCAATCATTGCTCTAAAAAGCTAATACAGCATACATTTTTGGATTAGAGTTCTTAAAGGAGAATCTAAAACTAAAATTTTAGGCTCCTTAAAGGAGAATCTAAATTACCCATCTTTTCCCTTAGACAGGTAGGTGTGTCTAAAGGTGTTCTGAATTTTCTTAATTGACCTAAAGTAGAAAAGAGGATTGTTGCCAGCATCTAATGGTGGGAACAAGAGTTGTGTCTCCACAAAACTCAAATGTCCAAGAGAGTTACAGAACATGGATGATATATCTTCTAGAGTTAAAATTGGGGGAGCAGCCTTGCTAGGCCACAGAGGAGGACACTGCAGCCAGTCCTGAAGAGACCTAATAAACTAGGGTCAGATGGAACGGGAGGAACCTCCCCTATCAGTGGACTTGGAAAAGGGCAGAGAGGAGATATGAGAGAGAGGGTGGGACTGGGAGGGAATGAGAGAGGGGGCTACGGCTGGGATACAAAGTACATAATCTGTAATTAATATAAAAACATAAAAATTATAAAAAATTGCTTATATTTATTCATTTAGAGGAAGGAGATTATGCAAATCTTCAGGCTGGCTGAAATTCTAACGACTTGAGAAAGAAGAAAGTAATCTTTGCTGTCCTGGACTCCCTTCCTTGACCAGGCTGTCCTTGATCTCACATTGATAGACTTGTCTCTGACTCACTGAATGCTAGGATTATAGGCGTACACCACCACACCCAGCTCATTTTCTTGGTTTTATGTCTCTATGAGCTGCTTAACTGGAATAATGGACTTAATGACATTGCTAATTATGGGTACATAATAGGTAATTCTAACAGATGTGGCTATGTACATTGTTGACCATGTAATTAAAGAAAAGTACTCTTGAAAATATGAACACTATACTATCATTTGCTTTTATTTTTGATAATGTTTTTAAATAAAATGAATCAGTTATAAGCATGTGTATATTTAGACAGAGTCTCACCACATAACTGACTGGTCTGGAGCTCACTACGTAAAACAGGTTGACTTCAGAGTCGCTGAGGTCCATCTCCCTTTGTTTCCTGAATACTGAGATTAGAAGTGTGCTCCAACATGCCTGGTTAATGTATTTGTTTTTATGAAGTGAAAAGCCAAAATCACTCATTGTTGTGTATTAATCTTCAACTTTAAGTCCTTCGGATGATAAATAAAAGGAATTTTTATATATGGGAAAGCAGATTTTTTTTCTTGGATTGAACTCACTTCTCTTTCTCTCTCTCTCACTCTCTCTTTTAATCATTTTACAACTTGATCCAACCCCCTCCTTCATCTTCTCTCAGTCCCACCCTCACATCCTCCTCCCCTCACTCCACCATCTCCTTCCTCTCAGAGAAGGGAAGGCCCCCAAGGAGTACTAACCCACTCTGGCACCCCAAGTCACAGCAGAACTAAGCACATCCTCTTTAACTGAGGCCTATCAAAGCTCCGCTAGGGGAAAGTGATCTAGAGGCATGCAAAATGTTGACTATGGATTTTTGTAAATTTCCTTTCTAAACTAGAAAATTTCTAAAAATAATATTTATGTTTTGCATTTGAAATATTGATAGTCATATTGTATGCTACATAGTTTTTTTTTCAGTTATTTTGAGCATTTGAATCTAGATGTTTTTCTTGAAACTTACTAGTTCCCCAAATTTCTTTTGTACAGTTCCAGTTGAATTTATCTAAAGTTTGGTGGAACAGAAGTGTTTTCAGACTAGTGCCGCTAAAGGTAAATGGACATTTGATTTTGAAACACACATTCTTGATCATTTTGTTGGGCATGTAAATTTTTGATATATTAGGCTTGTGTATTTGTCTATAAGTAAAAGTTAAATTGGTGTTTGAAACCATGATGATCATTGTATGAATACTAACTTACAGGAAGTTGATTTACAAATCAAGAGAAGCAGATACAATTAATATTTCTAGGGGTTCATTGATGAAGTGATTAAAAGGAAAATCCTTAACCTTTTATGCATTTTCTTTTAGGTGTAGTTTGATGATATTACATAGGATCAGTCTACCCAGAGTTATTGAAAAACCCATAAAAATTTATAGCAAAATGTCAATGCATGGAATTATTATAGTGAGTCAGTAAAGGCAGCTTACAGGATGCTTTTCATGAGAGGATTCTCTAAGATTCTCTTCAAACTCAATAATAGGCCGTAGACAATAACACATTTATTACTAGGCATGAAAATGAAGGAAACACAGGTATGTTGACTTTGTTATGATGTGAATTTACTCACTGTATACAAAACAACTCAGAGAAAGCAACCAGCAAAAGTCATCATAAATTCCCAAGACATTAAGTTATCTACAAAGAATGACTCGAAAATACCCCACTCATTTACAATTAACTTAGGGTATTTGTTTTTCTTTTTATATCATTCTGAAAATGTGGGAAATACAATTGTTTTTTTTTTTCAAACTGTATAAATGTGTACCTTCTTTAATTACATTCTCACCATGGAAGACACTATTCACTCCCACAGCTGTATAATACCAAACCATAGAGTGGCAGGGACTGTTGACAGTAAAAATTACTCTTGATAAAGAAGAAGTGCCATGGATAACCTCAGACAAGCAGATCTCAATATCCTGTTTCTATACAGCAGGGACACTACTGTTGATACTGCTATCAAATTTGCTTATATGCAAGAATGTTGCCTCTTTGCCTGTGAATGTCTGTTGAGCTGGACATGGTGAAGTGTAACTTAAGGACCAACTTGCTGACTTACAACATCAGTAAACTCCGTAGAAACATGCACAATATATTTGTAAGTACCTCCCTTAACTCTGAGTTCTTTCCAAAAGAAACCTTCCTGTTAACAAGTATACTACACCAAATCTAATAAAACATTTATCACAATTAAAAAAAATAGCTTCAGAAAAATGAAACATGAAGAATGGAATAGCTTCATTCCATTTGCAAAGCATTCAGTCATTTTTAAAATTGCTTCTACTTAACCATTAAAAGAATATCAATTTGTGCCAATAAAAATAAGAGGTCAGGTAACACAGACACATACATACAATAGTTTTTGAGGTAACACAGACACATACATACAATAGTTTTTGACTCAAATTCTACAGAAAGATTATCTTTAAAGCACAGTTGTCACCAAAAATCCTAAAAGATACAGCTGGGAAAAATTTCTGATTCCCTCATCTGTTTTGCACACATCTTTTTTGTTTGTTTGTTTGTTTTCTGGCATTTTGCCTGTAACCAATAGAGGATCAATGCATTGCACTGAGCCTAGTAGAAGTAATACAATGGATCTTTTTTTTTAAATTCAAGAATAGAAAAAAGTATTAGCTTTACAAAAACTCTTCAGATATTGGAGACATTGTTTAAAGATTTCAGTGGATGAGTCATTCAATGGAAAAGCTGGGTTAGAAGTTTAATAGGTTCAGTCTTCTGGGTACCTGTAGTTATCTATCAAAGTCAATTAGTGTTGAGGAACGATAATAGACATGGTTTCAGTATTACAATAGCCACTTAATAAATGTGTCTCTGAAGTTATAGTAAATATGAATTCATGTTACTGTTTATTTACAACTTTTTCCTTCACTTTACCTCATTCCCTCTCAGGTTGTCAGTGACTTCTTTTTGAAAAAATTCTTTCTTTTTTCTTTCTTCTTTACATTGGTGAAATTTTATTGAATGTTGAACAAAAAATGACTAATCAGGGTAATAATCTGGACTTGGGAACACCAGACTAAGATGCTGGACTGTTTCTTTTTATGGTTATTAATTAATTAACATTTTAAAATTTGCGAATACCTCAATAATTTTAATCACCCCTTCCCATAGAGACCTCATGCTAATGACTTTGTTACAATTTAAATAAGAATATCCCATTAACCAAATTCCAAATAATACATTCCTGCAGGTAGAAGACTCCACTACCATTTTAAGAAAACAACAGTAAACAAAACACAGGAAGAATGGGAAAGCTTCAGGGAATATTATTAGCAGAGCTTACTATGATCTCTCCTTTTCCTCTAAATACATGGGTTTTAAAAGTTTTGTTTATATATTTACATGAGATATAAAGATGCAAAGAATTATGGTGGAGGAACAAACATGATTTTTCTGGTTTTACTTATAAAGAGCTCATCTCAGGAGACATATTTCCCTAACCACACTGTAGGAATTCAGTAAAGGAAAATTGTACTGTAGTTAGTTATGAGTAGGAAACAGAAGGACATTGAATGAAAACTATGTCATGGAGAGGGACTAATTCTGCTCAGCAACACTCAATACTAAGAATGAACCCTATTTTAAAGCTCTCTAGTACTAGAGTTCATTCTGAAGGATCTTAGAGCCTATGCTGTTGCTGTTCTGTTCAAGAAGTTGTTACCTGTGCCAATGAGTTCTAGCTTTTCCACACTTTTTCTTTTAACTGATTTAAGGTGTCTGGTTTTATGCTGAGGTCTTTGATCCACTGGGACTTTAGTTTTGTGCAGGGTGATAGATATGGATCTATTTTCATTTTTTTCCTAGGGTTTTCAGTTGGGCCATTAAGTTGCTTGTATGTGATGTTTCAAATTTCTTCTTTTTTTTAAAATTTATTTATTTTTATCTCAATCACAGGTTAGGTACTTTGAATCCCAGGCGTAGCCCCCTCCCTCAGTCCCTCTACCCTCCCACTCCCTCCCTCATCTCCCTCCTCCCCACCCCCTCCAAGTCCACCAACATGGGAGGACCTCATTCCCTTCCATCCAACCCCAGCTTATCCTGACTCCTCAGGGCTGGCTGCAATGTCCTCCCCTGGGATCTAGCCAGTCTGTCACTCCCTGGCTTGTATGGGGGAGGGTCAAAGAGTCAGCCATCAAGATCATGACTGAAACAGTCCCTGTTTCCCTGAATAGGGTTTTCAGTCCTACACCGAGCTATCATGGGCC
>JAQQSO010006437.1:0-11312 GCA_028658305.1 Pachyuromys duprasi
TCTATACACCTAGGGAAGATAAGCAAGAAGGAGGACCCAGGGTGGGATGATCAATCCTCGCTTAGATGGACAAATGGGATGGACATTGAATGTAGGAGAAAACAAGCAACAGGACAGGAGCCTACCACACAGGGCCTCTCAAAGACTCTAACAATGAGTCAAAGCTGATATTAAAACTCACAACCAAGCCATTGCCAGAGTTCAGGGAATCATATGAAAAAAGGGGGAGTTAGTAAGATTTGGCGAGGACAAGAGCTCCACAAAGACCAAATAGATCAGGGCACAGGGGTCTTCTATGAGACTGTTTCTCCAACCAAGGACCATGTATGGATACAAACTATAACCCCTGCTCGGATGTGGCCCGTGGTAGCTCAGTACCCAACTGGGTACCCTAGTAAGGGGAACATGGACTATTTGGGTCATGAACTCAATGGCTGGCTTGTTGACCACCCCCACACACACACACCAAGGAAGGAGCAGCCTAACTAGATCCCAGAAGAGGACATTGCAGCCAGCCCTTAAGAGACATGATAAGCTAGGGTCAGATAGAAGGGGGGGGAGGTCCTCCCCTATCAGTGGACTAGGAGGGGGGCAGGGAGAAGATGAGGGAGGGATGGGGAGAGTGGGAGGGAATGTGGGAGGGGGCTACGGCTGGGATACAAAGTATATAATCTTTGATTAATATGAAAATAAATAAATTACTTTTTAAAAAAGTTGGCCATTCTGAGCTGCAGTATATAGTCAGACTTCCTTTCCTTACATCTACTGAAAGGTTATGGGCCCTAGCCCTAACTTCTCTGAAATGGACCCACACAAGATCAAGGGGATGAGAGATGGTCTGTCCCATAGCATCCAGCATAGTCTAATACAAACAACGACTCACAAATACAAGGAACAAAATAGAAAGACAAACATTTGTCTCCACGACTGGAGACAAAAATAGATCCAAAACCTTGGACTTAAAAACTCCTGCCATGGAATCTGAAAGCAACACAGAGAGGAAAGTAACTGGTGGGATTCCTCATCCACCAAAAACCTCTCCAATTGGCGGGTAGGCTCTCTGTCAACCACCTCTGGGGTGGGCTCTCTGTCAACCACTTCAACCTCACCCACCAAAAACAGACGGATAGGCTCTCCATCAACCACCCCAGGGCCACGGACATCTCCAGTGCATCCACTCTTAGCCACATGTTGCCATTAGTACAGACACCTCGAGGCTTCCCAGAACTGAAAGTAAGCACAAAACACAGATGCTACACAGAAACATTTACCAGCCAGTACAAGACCTTCTGGGTCGGGATTCTGGGGATCTGGGGATCTCAGTGTGACCTCCAAATGTTATGCCTAGATCACAAGACCCCTCCCAAGAGACCACCAGGAACAGGAGTCCAATACAAACACACAAGGGTCTTTATTCAAGCTTGGACTCAGGCTGTCAATCATCCCTGATGCAGCAGTTCAGAAAAGAGCAGCCCTGAGTCTCAGGAGGGCAGAGTTTTTAAAGGGAAAAGCTGTAGGAGGGGAAATCCAACAGGGTTGGGTAAAATTTGGTAAGGGTTCAGCGAGTAGGTGACCTTTAAGGTGACTGGTCTGAGCCACCTGGTCAAATCGCAGGATGTCTGTATCACAGCCTTCTAGGTGGTGGACCCATTAACACATTCTGTGGTATTCATGACAACCTGCAGGGTGGAGGGCCAGGTGGTTTTTCTCGGAACCCAAAGGTGAAGACCAAGTCACTCTAAGGACAGTCAACTTAAGATAGAGTCTGAGAAACAAAATGGACTTAGCTATATTATCTTCAATTCCTTCAACATTAGATCAGTTCGAGAGGGCTGCCAGTGGAAACTTGTGTACCTGGTTTATTCCACAATACCTTTTCTTTAGTCTGAACAAAGTACCTCAATACAACAAAGGGGTTCATGGAGAAGTCAAACTTGTTTACTTCTACCACCTATCTGTGTGATCCTCACACAAACAAAAAGGAAGTAACTTGGCAAAACATCCTGCTTATCTCTGTCTCCAGATAAATGCCAGGGTGAAAACATGTTTCTCACTCAATAACAAAACAGCCTGACAAACAAGTACCTTATCACAATAAACTATTTTCCAATCTGCTCATTTGCTTAATAACATAAACAAGTATCTTTTTCAGGATGATTTCATCATCATCATATATCATCTGACAGAAGATTTATTTTGATCCCATTTTAGAAGGTTTCAGTCAATGGTCAGTTGGCCTTTTGCTTCTAGGCCCCTTTGAAGACAGAAAAGCAAGATGGCAATGTATAGCAGATTTGTTAATTGTTTGTTTTGTTGTTGCAAAAACGGTGCCTAAAAAACAATATGGGGGGATTTTTCTTGGCTCGCAGTTTGAGAGTGTAGAAAGAAGCTGTGTCTTTAGGTGGTGAAGGCAACTGTTCACATGGCATGAACATTCACAGTGCAGAGACTGCTGAATGTTGCTATTATCATTCTTTCCCGCTTTTCGTTCCTTCAGGGGCCATAGCCAAGTAACCCAATCTAAGCAAAAACTTTCACACTAATTCTCATAGATTGGTTTCCACAATGATTCTAAACCTATCAAATTGACAAGATAAAACATTACCATGGAAGAAAATTTTATTTGCCATTGTATCCAGGCATCAAGATTAAGTAAGTTTGTAGTCACACCAAGACCTGATACCAAGAACTTAAATTTTAATTTCTATGCCTCACTTTACAATCTTTCAAAAATTTTCCAACAAAGTCACTTTATTAGGACCAAGCACTCACTTTATTAATAAAAACAAAAATAAACTATATGCATATAGAGATATTAACATAAACAAATTAATGGTTCTATATTTAAAACTCTATTGGAGATTCTATAAAAAACCTGACCATTTGATATCAATTCACTTTATCAGATTCCTCGGTCCCTATGCAATGAGAGTTGCCATCCTGGATTCAGGAAAACCCACCAGGAGGGCAAGGCTATTTGTTGTTTTGATTGCACTGTTTACCCAGAGAATGAGATTTACAATGAGACAGGTAAATGTGAATCATGAAGAGAATATCCCCACCTAACCACATATGCAGTATCTAAGCAAATGGAAAACATTGGTAAGTGAACTACAACCAGTTGGCTTCCATGAAGATAATCCTCTTCCTTCCAGCTGTTATAAAATCACAACTTACAGTTCTTTCTTTTTTCCACTGAAATAAAACACTCTTGACATTGAAATTCATACCATGCTTGAACCATTGTGGATGTGACCGCATAAAGAAAACCACTCTAGACCACAAGAGTAATATGCTTTATTTCACTGTGCATTTTGCCCTTTCTCCCAAAAGGGCCAAACCATCTGATCCACTATTTTCAAATAGCTCCACCAATAGAGGGTAGGGCATACAAATATGTCATGTGAGAGGGGGGACACTCTCATTCAAATCACATTTTATTTAATTATTTATTATAATTTAATCACTTTGTATCCCAATTGTAGGCTCCTCCCTTGTCTCCTCCAGGTCCCACACTTCCTCCCTCTTCCTTCTATCCCCTTCCCCTAGACCACAGAAAGGGGGAGCCCTCTTCCATACCATCTGACCCAAGCCTATCAAGTCTCATCAGGACTGCCTGGATCCTCTTCCTCTGTAGCCTGGCAAGGCCACCCTGTCAGGGGGTAGTGATAAAAGAGCAGGCAACCAAGTCTATGTCATAGATAACCCTGCTCCCCTTACTTGGGAAACCACATGGAGACTGGGCTACATCTGAACAGGGATCAAGGTTCTCTCCATGCATGGTGTTTGGTTGGTGCATCAGTCTCTACAGAGCCCCCTAGGCCCAGATTTGTTGGCTTTGTTAGTCTCCTTGTGGAGCTCCTATCCCCTCTGGTCCTTCTATCCCTCTATTCTTCCATAAGACTCCCTGCACTCTGCCTAAAGTTTGGCTGTGAATCTCAGCATCTGCTTCAATCCCCTGCTGGGTGTAAAGTCTTTCACAGGACATCTATGGTAGGTTCCCTTCCTGTTCCCTCTCTTCAACCACTTTTGATGTCTATTCTATTTGTCCTTCTGAATGAGAATTAAGCATCCACCCTAAGGTCCTCCTTGTTAGTTAGCTTCTTTAGATTTGTGGGTTATAGAATGGTTATCTTGCATTGTATGGCTAATATCCACTTATAAGTGAGTATATGTGTCTCTTTCTGCTTTTGGGTTACCTCACTCAATATGTTCATTTCTAGTTCCATCCAGTTGCCTGCAAATTTCATGATTTTCTTGTTTTTAATAACTTAGTACTATTCATCATGTAAATGTACTACAATCTCTCTATCCATTCCTCAGTTTAGGGACACCCAAGTTGTTTCCAGATTCTGACTATTATGAATAAAGCTCCAATGAACATAGTTGAGCAAATGTCCTTGTTGTATTGGTGAGAATTTTTTGGGTATATGCCCAAGAGTGGTATAGCAAAATCTATACTCCTAATTTTCTGAGAAAGCACCAGATTGATTTTCAAAGTGGTTGCACAAATTTATATTCTCACCAGCAACATGTGCTTTCATTTGAGTTTTTGAATTTAGGCATTCTGACTGGTGTGAGATGGAATCTCGGAATCGTTTTGATTTACATTTCCCTGATGGCTAAGGACATTGAACATTTCTTTAAATGTTTCTCCATCAATTGATATCCCCAAACAAAATTCTGTTTGGCTTTGTACTGCATTTTTAATTGGATTACTTGGCTTGTTGATGCTTAATTTCTTGAGTTCTTTATTTTGGGTATTAACCCTCTGTCAGATAGAGAGTTGGTGAAGATCTTTTCCCAATCTTTAGGTAGCTGTTTTGTTCTATTGACATTGTCCTTTGTGTTACAGAAGCTTTTCAGTTTCATGGGGTCCCATTTATTAATTGTTAATCTTTGAGCCTGAGCTGTTCAGGAAGTTGTCTCCTGTGCCAATGAGTTTCAAGGTTGATCCCCACTTTCTTTTATAATACATTTAGTGTTCTTCGTTTTGTGTTGAGGTCCTTGACACATTTAAACTTTAGTTTTGTGTAGGATGATAAATATGGATCTATTTTCATTTTCTCCATGTAGACATCCAATTAGACCAACACCATTCATTGAAGATGCTGTCTTTTTTACATTGAATGGTTTTGGCTTCTTTGTCAAAAATCAAGCGGTGTGGGTGTGTGGGTTTATTTCTGGGTCTTTGATTTGATTCCATTGATTAACCAGTCTAATTCTATGCAAATACCATGTAGTTTTTATTACTATTTCTCTGTAGTGTAGTTTGAAATCAGGGATGGACATACCTCTTTAATTGATTGTTTTTGCTCTTCTGGGTTTTTGTTTTTCCATATAAAGTTTAGAATTGTTCTTTCAAAGTCTGTAAATAATTATGTTGGAATTTTAATGGGAATTACATTGAAACTGTTGATTGATTTTGGTAAGATGGTCATTTTTACTGTGTCAGTCCTACTGGTCCATTGGCATGGGAGATCTTTCCACTTTCTGATATCTTCTTTAGTTTCTGTCTTCAGAGATTTTAAGTTCTTGTCATACATGGTTTTGAATTGCTTTGTTAGAGTTACACCAAGATATTTTATAGTATTTGTGGCTATTGTGAAGGGTATTGTTTCCCTAACTTCTTTCTCAGCCCATTTGTCATTTGTATAAAGGAGGGCTTTTAATTTTTAACTAAAAATTAAAATTTTAAATTATATTAAAATTAAAAATCTTTTAAAATTAATCTTGTATCCAGCCAGTTTGCTAAAGGTGTTTATCAGCTGTAGGCATTCTCTGGTGGAATTTCCGAACTATCATATCGTCTGTGAATAGTATTACTGATTTTTTTTTAGTTAATTTTGTATCCAGCCACTTTGCTGAAGCTATTTATCAGCTGTAGGAGTTCCTTGTAGAATTTTTGGAGGTACTTACATATAACATTAAATCATCTGCAAATAGCAATAATTTCCAGTTCACATCCCCTTGTTCTCCTTTAGTTGTCTCATTGCTCTTGCTAGGACATCAAGTACTATATTGAAGAGATACAGTGAGAGCAGGCAACCTTGCCGTGTTCCTGATTTCAATGGTATGAAATCATCTGGTGGTCAGCTAGTCTTCAATAGCTTTATGTGGTTTTTTTCTTTCAGTTTGTTTATATGGTGGCTTACATTGATGGATTTCTATATATTGAACCACTCCTGCATGCCTGGGATTGAGGTAGCCATTCCATTGGACCTGAGATGGTCAGGTACATGCATGTTATGTTGGCTCACTATTCTTGTTGTTTTCAGCAGACACCTCCTGTTTGCTTAGTTAAACCTCCTGTTTTGCTCAGTTATACCTCCTGTTTTGCTTGGTTAATTTTCCTGTTTTGCTTGGATATGTTTACGTGGAAACCTATATAAGTGGCTTACTCTGTAATAAAGATGGCGCCTTGATCAGAGTACTGTCTTGGTGTCACTTCTTCGTGTTCTCTGTCTCTTTTAATTCCCAGCCCCTTGTGCAGGCGGTTACTATTGGTAGTCACAGGCGACTACATGGGATGAAGCCTGCTTGATCATGGTGGATGATATTTTTGATGTATTTTTTGGTTTGGTTTGCGAGTATTTTTGGATCAATGTTCATAATGGAAATTGGTCTGAAATTCTCTTTCTTCGTTGGGTCTTTGTGGTGGTTTAGGTATCAAGGTGACTGTGGCCTCATAGAATGAGTTTGGTAATGTTCATTCTGTTTCTAGTTTATGGAATATTTGAGGAATATTGGTATTAGCTCTTCTTTGAAAGTCTGGTATAATTCTGCCCTGAAACCATCTGACCCTGGGCTATTTTTTTTTTGGTGGGGGGAGAGACTTTTAATGACTCCTTTTATTTTCTTAGGGCTTATGGGACTATTTCACTTGTTTACCTAATCTTGATTTAACTTTGGTGAGTGGAATCTATCAAGAAATCTGTCATTTCATTTGGATTTTCCAATTTATAAAATACAGGCTTTTGAAGTAAAACCAAAGGATTCTTTGAATTTCTTCAGTATCTGTTGATAATGTCCCCCTTCTCTTTTCTAATTTTATTGATTTGGATATTGTCTCTGTCTTTCACTCAGTTTGGCAAAGGGCTTGTTTATCTTGTTGATTTTCTCAAAGAATGAGCTCCTGTTTCTGTTGATTCTTTGTGTTGTTTCCTTTATTTCTAATTTATTGACATGGGCCCTATGTTTGATTAGTCTACTCCCGTTGGGTGTGGTTGCTTCTTTTTGTTCTGTAGCTTTCAGGTGTGCTGTTACATCACTAGGATGAAATCTCTCCAGTTTCTTTATGATGGCACTGAGTGCTATGAACTTGCCTCTTTAAATTTGCTTTTGTTTTGGAATATCTTGTTTTCTTTATCTATGGAGATTTAAAGTTTTGCTGGGCATAGTAGTCTGTGGTACCATCTATGATTTTTTTAAAGATGCAAGACATCTGTCTGTGCTCTTCTTGCTTTTACAGTCTCTGTTGAGAAGTCAGGTGTGATTCTTATTTATCTGCCTTTATATGTTACTTGACCTTTTTCCCTTTCAGCTTTTAATATGCTTTGTTGTGTGTTTAGTGTTTTGGTTACTCTGTTGTGTGAGCAGTTTCTTTTCTGGTCTAATCTACTTAGTGTTCTGTAAGCTTCTTCTACATTTATAGACATCTTTATTTAAGTTAGGGAGATTTTCTTATGATTTTGTTGAAAATATTTTCTGGACCTTTAAGCTGGGAATCACCTCCTGTTTGTCTTATTCTTAGGTTTTATTTTTTCATAGTGTCTCAGATTTATGTCACGAACTTTTTAGATTTAACATTTTCTTTGACCAGTGTATCAATTTCTTCTATCGTATCATCTATGCCTGAGATTCTCTCTTCCATCTCTTGTATTCAGTTGGTGAATCTTGTGTCTGTAATTCCTGTCCTCTCCCCTAGGTTTTCCATCACCAAGATTGCCTTAGATTGTGTTTTTGTTATTGCTTCTATTTCCATTTTCTGGTATCGAACAATTTTATTCATTTTTTTCACCTGTTAGTTTGTATTTTCTTGTATTTCTTTAAGGAATTTATTAATTTCCTCTTTGAAGGCCTCTCTCGTCTTCATAAGATTGGGTTTAGGCTCATTTTCTTGTGCTTCAGCTGTGTTTGAATATCCGGGACTTGCTGTAGTGGACTAGCTGGGCCCTGGTGGTACCTTGGCTGTTGTTGATTGTGTTCTTATGCTGGCTTATTTTGGTTTAGGGGCTGGTTTCTGAGTTTCCAATTGTTAGATGGGAGGGTTTGGGGTATTTTTTCTCTTAGCTTCTGTTCCCCGTCCCCCCTCCCCGGTCTTCTAACCTGAGTAACTGAGATTCTGGTGGCCAGCTAGTCTTCAGGTTAGTAGAGTGTTTTCACTGGAGTTTTTGTGGCCTGTATGACCTCTTGGGTTTTGTGTGCCGCAGTTGCCTTTGTGGTCCCTAGAACTAGCATGGTCTCTGCAAAAGTGGAGGTCTCCTGCCAAACTTGTGTGCCAGAATATGGAGCCCAGGGGAGGAGTGCAGTTTAGTACTGTTGGGTGCACTTTTAAGGGGAATTGGCAGGCTGAGGTCAGGGTCTTACCTGGGATCCCTTGTGCCAGCATGGCCTCTAGGAAAGCAGCTAGAGTTTTTTTGTGGTAGTTGTTGTTTTCTAAGTTTCATTTTGTTTTCTTTTGGTGGTGATGTTGCAAGGGTAGAAAGAAGATATGAATGGATGGGGAAATGAGTGGGTTTCACTTTGTGAAATTCACAAAGAATCAATAATAAAAAGTTAAAGTAATGATGATAGATAAAAAGATAAAGAAGAATCAATTAAATGGTGTCATCAATTCATTGGGATTTGTCATACTGTGACTTATAACAGACCTTCCAGAGATATTCTTTACCCTCAGAGCAAAGTCAGTCATCACATCAGACCAGATCAGCACTAGGAACAGAGCTCTGAGATGTTGGTCCCCATCGATGGGTACTTTTCCCCTCTCGTGTGGAATGAAGGAAATGTATTTTTCAAAACCCTGGTGTCCCCTCTGAATAGAAAAGTAAAAGTTAATGAAGGGGACAGGAAGCCATGAACTTGGGACAAAAACAAATCAACTTGGCCTTAAGAACACTTCACCTCCTGGAAAGTCCTTCCCACTACATGAGACTGCCCATGCCTGGGAGATACTGTACTCACATGCCAGGCTGGAATCATACTTGGACAATAGAAATCAGGAAAGCAATATGGGGGAGACTCGGAATGAACCTTCAAGTTCATTAGATTAGGATTTGCCGGTACGCAGGGACACAGGCTGGGAACTAACCGCTATATCTTTTCAGAAAACCAAAACATTTCACATCAAAGATTGGTGCTGACAGTTCAGAGTTCCAGTTAGAAAGGACTGTGATTTTCTTGGCTATGGTCCTACTGAGACCATTGGCAGAGCTATGTATTAGGTCCTATTTTTAGAAGGGATGTTGAGGACAAAGAGTTTTGGGGAGGCTGGCTGAAGCTCCTCGCTGATAACACACGACTGCTTGACCTCTATACAGTTAGACTGTAGGGAAAATGGCCGAAGCCTTTCCCTTGTGGTGGTTTGAAGGAGAAATGCCCCCCAAAGTCTCAGGCACCTTTTGGGGAAGATTTCCACTTGAGCAAGCTTTGAGTCTAAAAAGCCCTGCACCATTTCCAGTTCAATATCTCTGATTCATGCTTATAGTTCAAGAGGTGAGACCTCAGCTTTCTGCTTACATCATAATGCTTGCAGCTTACTGCCATGCTTTCCTGTCTGTCCTTCTGCATCCAGCATGGCTTTGTACTGTGTTTCTGGCCCCTGGGCTGCCAGGCAGGAATCTGATGTGTGTGTTTCTTCCACAGGCTGGTCCAGGTATTGTTTGATCCCAAACCCCAGAATCAAAAGGTTCTTTTCTTTCAGAAATGGCTAGAGCGCTTTAGAGAGAGGTCCATGTGCTAGGCAAGGCTCCCGGTCTCACTGGGGGAGGTGGGAATGAATTTTCCACTGGGAGTTGCAAATAGCTCTTGTAAAACGAGATTGCTGCTGTGGAAACTTAGGCCATCCAAAAGCCTGTGATGATGCCGCCCTTAGGTTAAGTGACTGTGGTAACGGCAGGGGTGCAGGCGAAAGCAGGTCAGATGAGGCAAAGTTCCCGCAGGATGCAAGTCAGCGCTGCCAAGGCAGGTCCAAATGCTGGTGACCAGCAAGAGCTATCAGTGCCAGCAGGATGTAGCTGTCTGACCAGCAGTCAGGGTCTGGGCTGTCAGAAGCTCATGTCAGCTGGGTGTGTGGCACCCTAACTGGCAGCCACGCTCCAGGCATTCAGTGGTTATCCTTCCCCAGAATAAAGGATGCATCTCAGTCAGTCATGAGGAGAGGAATGAGAGATTTATTTTGTGAATCAAGGACTTTATAAAACTTGGGAAGTGGGAGGGGTCCCAAGGGTGAATATGTTTGAATTTCTGGGGCTAAGGGTGCCAGGGATACTTAATCTACATGTAACAAAACAGCCATATTATAAGAGAAGAAAGCAGTACTTAATTATCCTATGGGTGGGGGAGAATCTCCAGGTAGAGTTAAAGGTCATTGGTTGAAAGCCAAGACACCAAGACATCCTGCTACACAGAATGGGTATCTCAGAAATCTCAGGTGTTTACTGAACAGGCTTCTTATCAGGAAAGGGTCAGGTCTGTAATCGTCCCTGAGGGCTATGTGACGTTCCTTATGGGATCTAAAGTTCCCCAGGTCAGGGGAAGAGGGATTCTGAGACCAAGCTCAGAGGCTATCTGGAAATGCCAGACTTTGACCTTAATAACAGGGTTCCACATGAACCCTAATAAATTATTTTCTCTGTCACAGCAACAAAACAAAAAAATAAAAAAACAAAAGGAAAAACTAATACCTGTCTGAATGAATATCAGAGGGGATGGGGGTTAGGGTTATGGAGTAAACAGAACAAATCTAAATGTGGAGTCACCAGAGACAATGGAGAGTTCCTGTCTTTAGAAGGTCATAGCTACCTGGAGGAGACAGGAACCTCACAAGAAGACCAACAGAGACAACTAACCCAGTCCCATGTGAGCTTACAGAGACTAGAACATCAACTAAGGAGCATGCATGGTCTGGACCTAGGGCCCCTGCACGTATGTGGCCAATGGGAAGTGTGGTCTTCATATGGGGTGCCTGGCAAGTGGAGGAGGGGGCTGTTCATAACATGGACTCTATCGTCTGCTTTGGGATCACTTCCTCCTGGCAGAGCTGCCTTGCCTGACCTCAGGGGATGAGGATGTGCTCAGTCCTGATGTTACTT
>JAQQSO010006438.1:0-11311 GCA_028658305.1 Pachyuromys duprasi
GGGGGGGGGGGGGACTGGAGAGGTGGCTCAGCGGTTAAGAGCTCTATTTACTCTTCCAGAAGTCCCTGGTTCAATTCCCAGGGATCAGATGGAGTTCACAACTTCACACACTCATACATTCAGGCAAAATACCATTGCATATAAAATAAATAAATCTTTAAAAAAATATCTTGGAATGTTCTCTGAGAAAATAAATTAGATATACAAACATTTATATATATATATATTACATATTACAGAGGTGATCAAAAAAGAGAATGTTCGGGGGGGGGGGGCTAAGGAGAGATAAGACTAGAGAGATGGCTTAGTGGTTAGAGAGTTCCCTAACCTGTCCTTCTAAAGGATCCAAGTTTAGTTCTCAGCACTCACATCAGGAAGCTCACAACCAACCCTAAACCTAGCACTTACTCTCTTTCTTTCTCTCTCTCTCTCTCACACACACAAATAAATAAGTGTAATTGTGTGTGTGTGTTTTCTTTAGTTGGAGTTTTCACTGTGTATCCCTGGCTAGCGTCTAACTTACAAGGTAGATCAGGCCTCAAAGTCAGAGATCCACCTGCCACAGCCTTTCTAGTGCTAGGTTTAAAGGCGTGTGCCACCACATCCAGCCTAAAAAAAATGTTTTTTAAGTGAGTGAGATGCATCTGGCTTTTCTGATGTCTCACATCCCCACTGGCCCTCTCTCCTTCCACCATGGGATGCTATAGCAGGTAGGCTCTTACCGGTGCTGTTCCACACCCTTGGACCTCCCAGGCTGCAGATCCACAAGTCAAATACATTTGCTTCTGTTTTCTTTATAAGTCACCCAGTCTCCTATCTGATTATACCACCACAAGTGGCCTGGCATAATCCCAGGCTCCCAAGGAAGAGCTCCACAGCTTCAGGGGAAACAGTCAAAAGATCTACTGCCTTGGAGACAGAGGTTTAGATGGGAGAAGAGGCCAGGAATGGAGACAGCCAAAGACATCTAGGGTTGGAAATGGCGGTAAGCTGGATTCTCCCCTGATGTCCAATAGTAACCAACTCCAAGACTTGAGGACAGCCCAGTGAGGCCCGCTTCCCACCCTGACCTCTAGAACCCCATGACAATGATTTCTCCATGTTTGAAAACACTAAGTCTCTGGAACTTCTTTTCTTCTTTCTTGTCCTTCCTCCCATTGCTCCATTAAGGACCAGAGCCGAGGAAACACAAGCAGAAATGTTCAGGTTCTCGTGTTCCAGTAAGAAGAATGACACCAGGGATGTGTGGTTAGTGACAGAAACAGAGACTGTTCATCAAGAAAGGGGAAGTCCTCCATCTGGAGAGAGGCAGACACTCAAAAGCATTAGACCCTGAGGCTCATGACCTTCTGAAGAGCATCTGCATCCGGCATCCTCCCTTGTTACGTACAAACATGCTGCAATTGGCCCAAGTGGAGAAGGGTGTCAAGTCTTTCTCTGTCAAATGGCTTCTATCGTATGTTAGTCTTGATGTCTCTCTTTCCAAATCCCTGCTTTACAGCCACACCCTCCCTTCCTTCCCCATCTACCCTTCCCTTTCCTGCCCTTACCCTATCCCTACACCTTTCTTTCATGTTGGGAATGAGCACTAGGCGTACAAATGTATTACTCTACCGCTGCACTAGACTCCCAGCCCACAACTCTAACAGCATAGGCAGCTAATGCATTGGGTGATTTTGTTCTCACAGCTTTGTCGTCTATTTATCCTCCACTTTGCATAAGAAATGAGCTCAATTGCAGCTGACAGCTCTCCCAAGGGCCCAGAGTCAGAAAATGGCATTAATTTCAAATGTTTCTGAAAGCTAAGGCCAAACTCTTCCCCTATGCTTCTTGGTAACCCACTGCCATTCTGCTGAGCACCCAGCTTCTCGAAGCAATACTCAGTGAAAAACACCATCTACCATAATGCCCTCATGTACTGAGAGTCTCTCCTATTCTCCAAGATACCTAAAAAGTCATTTTTATTTATGTGTTGTGTGTGTCCCTCGGTGTGTATGTGCACATGTATACTGGAACCCTAAGAGACCAGAGGAGGGAACCAGATACCCCAGAGCTGTAGTTACAGGCTGCTGTGATAGGAACTCTGGTCCTATGTAAGAGCAGCAAGTGCTCCTGACTACTGAGCCATTTCTTCAACCCCTGAGATAGCTAAGATTCATTGGGTTGTACGAGAAGAAACCCAGTGAAACTAGCAAATGCAAAAATGTGTAGCAAGGGCCGGGAGAGACAGCTCAGAGGTTAAGAGCACTGACTTTTCTTCCAAAGGTCCTGAGTTCAATTCCCAGCAAGCACCCGGTGGCTCACAACTATCTATAAGATCTGGTGTGCTCTTCTGGCACGCAGGCACACGAGTAGGCAGAATAGTTTATAAGTAATAAATAAATAAATCTTTTTTTTTAATGTGTAGCAAGGACACAAAGACAAGTCATAAAGCCCAATTTGAGGAACACAGTGAGCACGGAAGAACCAAAGCAAGGAAACAGGAGGATTAAAAGAGATCCGCCCTTAGCGGGTGCCTGCTTCTCTTCAATCCTGCTTGTCTTTCCCTCACTGTGGACTGGCCCTCTACCACAGCACAGTCTTGGTGACAAATATCTGCCCTGCTGCCCCAGATTTACGACTCACAGACTCAGCCACACAAAGACAGAGACTTTGTCCTTGAGACGGATTCCGTTCTCCCTGAAGAGAGAATCCAGAGTGCTAGCTCCCAGCAGGGATCCACCAGTCAGCAACAGGAAGGCAGAGGTATGAAGAACAGACAGGAATCTAAGACTAGCCTCTTTTGAGGTAGTAGACCTGGGCCGTGCAGGGGAGGCTGGAAGAAATGTGAGTAGGGTTAATCATCTGACGGTGAATCTCTTGGATTTATTTCCCTCCCTGTAATAGGGGCAGTAAGATGAGGACTGGAGATGTAACTCAGAGGCATGGAGCTTGCCAAATATGCATGAAGTTCCAGATCTTAGCCCCAGCACCACACACACACACAAATGATAATAATAATAATAAATAAAATAAATAAAAATAAAATAAATAGTGGGGATCCAGGTCTATCACTGAGTTTGCTTCCCTGTGGTCATCTCTTTTCCTGGGAAATATCCCTGTGTACCCCCTTATAGCTCATGATGACATGGTTCCCAAGGGACTCATCAACCTGACCCTTTCTGCACATCCTCTTTGGCCCATGAAACACTGCACTATCCCCACTAGAAATGCTCTCCACAACTGAGGGTCATTTTCTAAACGTGGGCTGCCTAGCTCACTTAAATCACTTTCTGGTCTACCTTCTTTGGAGCCCACAGGCATCTCCTGCAGACCAGGATCTCCTGCTCCTTTACCATCCCTGTCCGTCTGGCTCAAATTAAAACTTGTAACCACCTATCGGCCCCACATAACTTCCCAGGAACGGCCGTCTGGCCAAGTCTCCCCACTGCCAGACTTCAAAAAAACTGATGTCAGAGTCCACACCAATTCCTGGTAAACATTCTCTCATTCCCACCAGTCCTTCCCACGAGGCTGCAGGGACCACTGGGAATCTTGAGCCTTTCATACGAATATTTGATCTCCCAGACATTTTATCTGAGAGCCTTCCATCGTCAGCACTGACTCAGCATAGTGTCCAGAATAGATCAAAGACAGCCCCACAGGCTGCCACCGAAGACCTCCTGAGTCGCTCTGACTCAACTAATCACCATGTTCGGCTTGGCATGGGCGGCTGGGAGGCTGTGAATCTTTATTCCTGGGACAGCAAAGGTGGCTGCCCAAATTCTTCCACTGTTTGTAATTTTGTTTTATAAGAACAGAAAAGATCCGCTAGGATCCTAATCTAAGACACCAAGCATACAGGAACCCTCAGGAGTGCTTCAAAGCACTCGGGGGACTGATGTGTTTCTTGCGTTAGCTGGGAGGGACTCATAGTCCTAGCTCATGGGTGAGAAACCAGCGTGGTAGAGCGGCTAGTGCTACAGCTGGGATTCAAATGTAAGCTGGTGACTCACTGCCTAAAGGTTTCATATCTAAGCTGGGAAGCTGTTGGTTTTTTGCTTGCTGCTGCTTCTTCTTCTTCTTCTTCTTCTTCTTCTTCTTCTTCTTCTTCTTCTTCTTTTTCTCCTTCTTCTTCTTCTCTTCCTCCTCCATCCCTGCCTCCTCCTCCTTCTTCAATTTATAAAAGGCCACACAGAGAATATCTTAATAAGATGGACCACACAGTCTGGGCCATGTATACCAATGGCAGGGGCTCTGTTCAAATACAAGTTTGTTTACAAAACAGGCATCTAGTCCTAAACCCAGCACTCAAGAGATAGAGGCAGGACCAGGCCAGGATGGTCTATGTAGCAAGTTCCAGGCCAACCAGGGCTACACAGTGAAGCCCAGAGGAGGGGACTGGGGGTGGGGGATGAAAGACAGACAGGGAATCAGAAGGAGAGACAGACAGAGTGAAGTCCTGGGGGTTAGTGCAGACAGACAGAAAGGGAATGGGAGGGCGACAGACAGACAGAAGCAGATACTGTTCAGTACCACAAAGCTTTAAAGGTAGGGAATGAGACTGAATGGACAGGAGGACCAGCAGCCAGGATGGAGCTGTGGAAGTCATCAGAGAACAGTTTGCTGAGTGCTGCTCTTAGGGAGTTGGGAAACAAAACAGTAGCTGTGAGAAAAGAGGGAGACCCCAGGAAAGGCTCACTTCAGGGAGCCCCGGGGAGAACGGGGCTGGAATCGTTGGGGTTGAAATAGTTGGTAAGTTCCTGGTAGTGAGGGATGCTGTCTGAAAAGGAGAAGAAGGAAAAGCTAGCACTGCTTTCGCCCTTCAACAGAGAGCTGAGGTTCAGTTAGGTTCAGCACGCTGTCTAAAGTCACACAGCCAGAGAGTGCCAACAGGAGCTTGCATCTCTGAGGTTGAACTGCACAGTCGGCATGCTTAACCAACATGCTGTGAAGACGTGCATGAAAGCAGAATCACAGGTCCTACTGTGGATGGGAAACAGGGGCTGGGGCATACCTGAGATTTACGTGTTCTCCTCAATCCCCTATATATCGCCTGCGTGTATGTCTGTACCCTCTCTGTGCCTCGTACCAGAGAAGGCCTGGGATTTCCCTGGAGGTGGAGTTAAGGATGGTTGTGAGCCATCATGTGGGTGCTGGAAACCAAGAGCAGCCAGTGTTCTGAACCTCCAAGCCATCCCTCCAGCTCCACACACAGCAAGAACACAGTGGCCATTGGAGTGTTAAGTGTGTGGTTCTGTCTGCTGTACATTTATATTGCATTTGGTTGGAAGACTTGCTCCTCCTGTTTATCCTTGATGCTTATGACAGAGTATAATTATAGCAAAGCCTCAGTTCTTGATTTATATATATATTTATTTATATGGGAGTTTGAGGGTTTTTGTGTGTGTGTTTGTGTTTTGTTGTGTTGCTGTTATTGTTGTTGTTTGGATCCATTAAGGAGTAATTAATTGGAAAATGAAAGAGAAGGAGTAGAAAGCCAGGTGCTGTGTAGCTTTTCCTAGGGAGATCTGAACAAACATCCATTTCACCCCAACAGAGTACTGCTGATAGCCCAATGAACCAATTACACCCAAGTCTGGCTTGATGCACTAATGAATTTATTGATACTAAGTGTGAGGGGCTAATTCACAGAAACACGGGTGACTCATCACCAGAAAGCCCACCCTATGAGTGATAATGTTGAAAAGCTTCCTATCTAGCCTTCCCTGTACAACATGCAGTGGCCTCTACTGGCTTAGAGCATTTTCCCCTGCTTAGGGAGTGGCCTTGAGAACTGCACAGCTTTCAGGGCCTTGTAAGTTTCAGTTACTTCCTGGGCTTCCTTTATTTCCTAAGCCTTATGAGCTTTCCTCTTCTTGCTAGAAAGGAATTCATCAATTCACTGGAAAGGCTTACATAATACCAGAAAACCAAGTCACAGGAATCCTAAGCCCAAACTAGAAAGTGGGTACTTCCTTCTTTTTTCTTTTTCTTTCCTTTTCTTTATTTTTCCTGAACCCTAATTCCATCCCTTCTTCCAGAACCTTAACTTAAGCATAAATTTAATCACAAGAACAAGCATTACTATACATATCTCTTAAGCCCTTTGGATTACTCGACTAAAATGCTGTAGGTTAGAGAGTTTACAAATAACAGAAAGGTATCTCTCACAGTTCTGAAAGTTCAAGATCAGGGTGCTGGCATGTTTGGGTCCTGCTTTCAGACCACTGACTTTTTACTATATGCTGCTTTGGGGGGAAGCTCTCTGGGCTCTCCAAAAACCCTTTCCTAAAGCCTTCATGTTATGATCTAAGCATTTCTCTGACGCTCTCCCTTCTAGTAACACCTCATTAAGGGCCAGGATTTTAATAGATGAATGGGGGCTAGAAAAGGGATAAACCAGTCCAATTTTCACGTACTCCATCAAAGAGGAAAATTAGAAACCTTAAATGTCCACCTTCCACACGCTCAGCTCCCAACCATAGCATCATTAGTTTTCTTTAGGATGGAAAAGTAACTGTCAGCTTCCCAGAGATACATCCAGTGAGCCTTCCCCTAGATCCTAGGTGTTCATCTTAATGGCTGGAGTATGAGTGAATCTTACAGCATCTAGCATTCATACTTAGATTTCTCCTTTTCTTTTTAGATAAGTTCTTAGCTAGTTCAGGCTGGCCTCAAACTTAATAATTAGCAAAGGATGGCCTTGAACTTCTGATCTTCCTGCTTCCACATGCTACATACGTGCTGTGGGCATTCCTGGCAAGAGACAGGGGCTCATGGCCTGAGGTGACTTCTGACTTCAGCTGTGGGTGGGAGGGCTGAACTAGGGTGTGTGGCATGTTGGGAGTGCCTGCCCAGAGACCAACAACAATGGCAGGCTTGGAGATGGTGTGGAAGAACGTGATTGGTTGCCCAAAGCTACATACCTCGCTCCGTCTTCCAGAAATAAACAAGTCTCTGGTGTCTATGTAGTGAGTGACTGTAGGCCTCTCATCCCCTCGGCTTGAACCCCGATACTCACCCACGGACAAGGTGCTAGGATGACAGATCTACGGCACCATGACTAGGCTCACAACAGGCATGCATCACCACCCCTGGTTTCTGGTTTCTAGATTCCTCCCTAGTCCTCTTGTCTCCCTAGAATGGTAATGGCCTTACCTGAAAGTGATCGTGTAAAATGACCCAAAGTGATGGATTAGAGGGACATTCTTTCCAGGAATGTTACATGGCCCTGCAAGATATAGCCTGATAGTTAAGGCTGACCTCGGCATGGAAACACAAGGCTGCCTAACTGGAAGACCCTGTTCCCTCCACCTACTGAGTTGAAGAAACAGGCAGATAGAGGTGAACTTCCAGGATGTTTTGACAGATCCCATTGTAGGACTCTCAAGCCAAATCCATCCAGTGCCAAAGCCGAACTCTGCCACTTATCAGCTTCATTCATTCCTTTGATTCTTGCCTTTTGTGGATAACAGAACCTCCTTCAGAGTGGAGGGCTCAGGATTAGGAAAGCCTGCCTTTCCAGAGGACCCAGGTTTGCTACCAAGGACCCAAAGCTCAGCTCACAAACATCCATAATTCCAGTTTCAGGGAATCCAACACTCTCTTCTGACTTTTACAGGCACCAGACATGAACATGGTGTACAGACATACATCCAGGGAAAACACTCATACACATAAACTAAAATAGATATTTTAAAAATTGAAAATAAAAATCATATAAACTAAGAGGTGCATACCTCTTAGTTCATGTGTGGGTCCTAGTATTGACTCTGTAGATGTGTGTGTTAAATATGGAAGGCTTGTAGGAGACATGACCATAGAAAGGGGACACAGTATTTGTGGAAGGGAAGAGAGCAGAACATGGGTGATATAAGGGGGAAGAGAAAATAATGTTAAGGGAGATTTAAGTAGGAAGAAATGTAGAGGAGTAAAGAAAGGGTAGATAGAGAGATAACTAATACAGAGAGGCAATATGGAAACCTGCCATTTTATAAGCTTCACACATACCCCTTCCCTCTTGTTCTTAGTTGGGGTATCCCAGGGAGACCTGAAAAAAATATATAGTCTATTGCCATTGCTCTTGGTAGCCCACCAGAACTTGATAATAGGGCCCTATTGCTGAAAATGGCACACAATCAAGTCCCAAGACATGGAAAAATCAAACTGGCATTGAACAGGAAGCGTCCTTCCTCCTGCTGACTCATTTTCATAGTATAAGAAGGTGCTATACAGGCTCCTGGGAGAGAAAAGGCTTCAACAGACCTACCCAGCTATGAACCCTTTGGGCTACAATAATACTAGATTGGCAAGATCTGCCCATAAGTGCAACTGTTATAGCACAACTGTTATGGAGGTAGCCAGTCACTTTCTGATTGAATTTAAAGCCTGCTTCGCAGGGGGAAACACCAGCTTATTCCTATAAATGTGAACAAGAACCCATAGCTGGGAACTCACAGGAACCTGGGGGGGGGGGGGCTATTATTATCATCTTGCCAAATGGAAACAGTATCAAACTGCTCTGCAAATTCGTATCTCTATACCCATAGATTAGTGCAGCTCTCTGACCTCATCAAAGAAGCTTCTTTGTACAGTGGATGGTGGGTAACACGGAAACTCACACCTGGTCAAAGCATGTCTGTGGAACACTCAGCCACAGCATAGTGTCTATCTCATACCCCTTTTTCCTCCAGCACTCAGGAAATACATTGGAATAGTCGGGAGAAAGATTATAAGGCCACAGGTTGAAGGGACCAGGGTTAGACAGCATCTTTTGGATGTGACAGCAACCGTGGCTGTCTGCACAAGACCAAACCAGTCAGGACACGATATTGGGAGGCAATGGGGAGTAGATACAGATGGAGTTAGTGGGAAGACTGTGGTGAGTGTGTTAGTATGGTCAAAATACATTATATGTATGTATAAAATTCTCAGAGAATTGACTAAAATATACCTTAACAGAAAAGGAATACAAGCCATGCCAACTTTGAGATAGCCTGAGCAAATAAAAGTGCTTGCCCCTCAACCTAACAACATGAGTTCCATCCCAGGACCCACATGGTGGAAGGAGGGAAGCAACTCCTGTGAGTTGTTCTCCAACCTCTCATGTATGCACTATGGTATGTGGGAACACATACACAATAAATAAATGGATGTGTTTTTAAGTTAATAATACCAAGGGGCTATAGGCCAGTGGACTGAGGCTATTGTTCATTGGAGAAGCACTTACTCAATATGCCCAGAGCCCTGGGTTCTGTCTCTAGTATGAAAAAAACTCTAGAGGATCTCAAGTTTAAGATCAGCTTAAGTCACATAGTGAGACACTATCTAAAAAATAAAAATCAGCATAACAAAGCAGGCCATGCATGGTGACACATGTCTAAAAGCCAAGTACTTGAGAGTCAGGCAGAATCACTTGTTTAAAGGCAGCTTAGGCTACATTTCAAGCTCCAGACCAGCCTGGGCTGCATAGTGAGATGCTGTCTCAGAAGAAAGGATATAGTAACTGAAAACAAATATTTGATAAATGATGGCTATGGTGAGTCTTATTAATGGTCCCAAATAAAGCCAACTACTCACTTGCAGAAAAGGTTCCAAACTTCATGCAAAATGAAAACCTTTACTTCTTTATGTGTGTGTGTGTGTATGTGTGTGTGTGTGTTGTATGCACTGGTACGTGGACCATTTCAGAGGCCAGACGAAGCTGCGGGCTGCCCTGCTCTACTACTCTCTGCCTTATTCCCTTGGGACAGGATCTCTCAGCGAACCTGGAGCAAGGTTTGCAGCCAGCAAGCTCTACCGGGGGAGGCTGGGCATGTGAACTAAGGTTTTCATACGGAAGGAAATAGCGAGCACCGTAATGGATGTGCCTTCTCCCCAGATCCCAGTCCTACTTTGCTGCAGCTTGTCCTCCTGACACAGCTCAGAGTCAGTGAGGAAGTCGCAGTGGGGGAATTGCCTGTGGCCATGTCTATAAAAATTGTCTTGACTGCAGACTGATGTGGCTGGGCCCAGCCCACCAGGGGCAGCGCCATCCCTAGGCAGGCAGACCTGGCCTGTATGAGAAACACACGGCTAGAGGGCAAAGCCAGAGAACGAGCCGGTGGCCCGTGAGCAGCCTTTCTCCCCCCCTTCACACCTGTGGCTTCTGCCCCTGCTTGAAGTCCTGCCCTGACTTCCCTCACTAACAGACTCTAACTGAAATGTGTAAACCAACTATATACTCTCCTCCCCAAGTTATATCTGCTCGTGGCATTTATTGCAGCAACAGAAGGCAAACTAGGAAGCCCCTCTTGTGTTTTCTTGTTCCCTAAAAGGAAAAAGACGTTTATACCAAAACAAAAACTACAGGAAGAGCTCCAAAATGATGTCATGGTTCACTTTAGGTCACCATCCTGAAACTGTGTGATGCTGGGGCCATTATTTGTGCATTATTTGTCAATGCCTGAAACTAAAAGAAGAGAAACTCTACAAGACACCCCCAACTTCCATGTTCCCAAAGCCTCTGCATTTTACGACTTTGCTCACATTCTCCAAACGATCAGGTACTCTGAGGTGTGTCTCCTGACGTTAGCTCCCACCCCCACGTTTGCAAGTCAGAAGACAAATTCAATCAAGCTTACGGCTTTAGTGAACGACAGCTATTTTGCTTGAGACACTGAATCCAAACGTCATAGGTGTGGGGACAAAAGCGCCAGGCATTGCTGCGCCCAATCGGGACAGGGCTTAACGTACAAGTCGCAGGAAGAGCAGAACCCTCCCCGATTAATCTTTTATTTGGGCACAGGCCCAGAGGCACTATTGATTAATCTTTCATTTGGGTGAAGGAATTGTTTTAAGGGGCAATTAAAGGCAATCCATAAGCAGTCATGTCTGGGCAGCTTCTAAGGACAAGACAAAAACTTCAGTCTGAATCCTGGATCCTGAAGAGATCCTCGCATTGATATGTTAATCACCCCCTGTGTGCCTGCCTGGCATGAGGAGGTATTTACTAGAAACAAAGGGGAAGCCTGTGGCAGAATAAACCGGACTAAGTGGACTAGGACAGTAAACTTTGACTGGAACTGGAGGAATTCTGCCCTCACCAGCCTGGCCCTAATGTGTTGACTGTTTGCTACATCCATGCGTTTAAAGGGCTGCTTCAAGCAGGATTTGCTGGCTCGTGGTTGCAGTCCAGTCACTGAAGGAAACTGAGGCAAGGGGGCAGCCAAAAGTTCCAGGCCAGCCCAGGCACTTGGTATTAAGACCCTACCTTAGGGAAAAAAAGAAAGAAGAAAGGAAGGAAGGAAGGATGAATGGATGGATGGGTGGGTGGGTGGATGGATGGGGT
>JAQQSO010006439.1:0-11311 GCA_028658305.1 Pachyuromys duprasi
GGCCTTGTTCATTTCCTCTTTTTGTCTCTCCTCTTGTTCCTCCAATATCTGCATAATCGAAGCTTTAATATAATTTTCCTGTGTCTCTGCTGAATTAAAAACTCCACTGCTTTTGGGTGTTTCCAGTGGGGCCATGGTGTCCTGATTTTTGTTGTGTGAGTTCTTTAGCCGATTTCTGGGCATTTGTTTATATATAATCAGGGAGCTGTTTGTGCTATAAGGCTTTACTTCATCTGAATCTGTCAATCTCTTGTGTCAGGAGTATTCTTCAAGAAGATCAGGGATTTCAGGTGGTTTGTTAGTGTGTGTGTTGTTGTCTCAGTTGATCTCTGTTGTGGGCTCTGTGTGCCCAGCTTCGTGCTCTGTGCTAGGAGCTGTGAGCACTGCAGGCTGGTCACCCCTCTGGTCTGGAGTCTTTACTCCTCACTCTGTGCTAGAGTCTGAGTGTCCAGGTTTGAAATGTCAGCTGGGGGCTGTTGACTCTGCCCTGGGCTTGCTGCTAAGGGCTCTCCCCTGGAATGGCGATTTGGCGCCTCCTTCTGTGGCAGAGGCTGTGCACCACGGTCTGAGATGATATTTGGGGCACACACAGTGGGTTTGGGTTGGTGTGCATCCGCTGTATGCAGGGCTGTCTGAACTGGTGCCCAAGGCCTTCTCTGTCTGGCCCGTGGACAGACACCCGAACTCGGGTTTTTGCTGGCGGATGAGTGCAGCTTTCGCCCTCACTGTGTGGTCTGGTCAAGATGGTCCCAGGATCCCCTCAGCCGTGGGTTGAGACAGAAGTAGGGTTCTTCCCAGATCCTGCTGGAGGACTCACACACTGACTGAGTTTTTGCTGGCGGAAGCGTTCGGCTTGCGCCCCTGCAGTGTGCGGACTGGTCCAAAAGGTCCCCCAATCCACTCAGTCTGGTGTGGTTCTGATGATAGGTCCGAGCCCGCAGCACACCCGCGGGTCTAAGAATAACCCGGGTGCAGTGTGAGCTTGCAGGGTGCAGTTCAGTGAAAATGGTACCCGGCTTCTCCCGAGACTGTCAGTGAGACTGTGCGATCCAGTCTACAATGGCGGGTGCGGGCGCCCAGCGCTGCAGCCAGTCCAGATCAGAGCTGTGAGCTGCTGGTCACCGGGAAATTTCTCCAGGTAATAACTGGGTGTCCCTAGGGTTTTCCCACTTGATTTTCTCACCGTGGGAATTCTGCTCACCTGGCACTCACAATGCTGGCGTTTTAAGTCCCAGAGTTCAGTCTCCTGGTCGCTGCGTTGTTTCTGCTCTCCTACTCCTCAGACACAGTGTTCTCTCGTGGCAGCCATCTTGGATCCCGCCAAGTTACAATTTTTAATTGCAATGTAATTATCTATGAAACCATGTGTGTGTGTGTCATTTACACACATTCTTAATTTGAACTCAGTTCTGCTAACATCACCTTTACTAGAGAAACTGCTGTGTACTCTTAATGGTTGTAATGGAATCAATGTGCTTACAGAATAGTTATCTTTTCCTCTGAGATATTCAAGTTACTGGTTCTTTCCAATTTAATTCTGAAATTTAGTGATTTTACCCAAGATCACTGCCAATAAACTGAAGAACAGGGAGTGAGCTTCAATGCCTGTGCCCAAGGTAGTCTGCATTCTTTGTTCTTAGCTTTGAATACATTTCTTAAATGGGATAGAGACAAGGTAAGCTTTTGTGAAAGTAAAATAAATTAAAACTTCCAAGAGATATTAATGTTCTTCATAATTATAGCACATAAGGTAGGCAGCAAAACAACCTGAGTCCTAGCCTCAAAGAACTACACAATTAACGTAACTGACAGCAAAGTTCTGTGCTTAGTACAGATTGAAATATTTTCCAAGATAGAAAAATTTGGCTATGGAGGGAAAGCAGACAGAAATGAAGATGGATGGATAATTTTCACAAATCCTTTGTAAAACCCAGTCCATGGCTATGTGCCTCAGCATCTGCTTTGATACCCTGCTGGATAGTCTTTCGGAGGCCCTCTGTGGTTGGCTCCTGTCCTGTTCCCTGTTTTCCCCCTCTTCCTGTGTCAAACTTTGGCAGTAGTGCAGGGGATCTTATGAAAGATTGGAGTGATAGAAAGACCTGGAGGGGACAGGAGTTCTACAAGGAGAGCAACAGAGCCAAAAAATCTGTGTACAGCGGTCTTTTCTGAGACTGACACTCCAACCAAGGACCATGTATGGAGATAACCTAGAACCGCTGCACAGATGTAACCCATGGCAGCTCACACTCCAGGTGGGTTCCCTAGTAAGAGGAACAGGGACTGTCTGTGACATGAACTCAGTGGCTGGCTCTTTGATTACCTCCACCTGAGAAGGGAGCAGCCTTACCAGGCCACAGAAGAAGACATTGCAGCCAGTACTAATGAGACCTGCTAGGGTAGGGTCAGATGAAATGGGAAGAGGACCTCCCCTATCAGTGGACTTGGGGAGGGGCATGGAAGGCAATGAGGGAGGAAGGGTGGGATTGGGAAGGAATGAGGGAAGGGATACAAAGTGAATAAAGTATTACTAATATAAAAAATTAAAAAAACTCAGTCCATGCATAAAGTACCCATTCTTTTTATGGAGTTATGAGATGTTTATAGTTCAAATTTGATATGCTTATTATTAGTTGGTAGTTTGTGCTCATTAATGAAAAACAAATCTTCAGGGGAAAATGGATGTTAAACTAAATTCTTTCAATTTGAGTATATTCTGCAAAAATTTACCTTGGTTCATTGAAAGAAAATGACATTTTATTCAATTTTAAATGGGAGATGTGGCATGTATTTCCTCTTCATATTTTGAGGAGCATAGAATTCCAACTTAATTTATTAATGAAGTGTTTAATTCTATTGATTGTTGTAGCTTTCCTTTATTATACAAAGGATCTTAATGATAGCTTCTGAGCAGTCTACTAAAATAATTATGAGAAGGGAATAACTTTGTGTATGAAAATGATAAATGCTTTATGCTCTAAAAATTAAAAAAATAGGCATTTCAAATGTCCTCAACATTTGATGTGTTCTACAGAACTTTAGAAAATGATTATCTACATTCCTGTGTTTGATCCAATATGTATTTCTCATATCAGCAGCACAGGAGATATGTGCTGAGTTTTGTATTAATCTATTTTCACCAACAACTGAAACTATTTTCACACAAAATAACTTTATCATGCTATCATAATAATAAAGTCTCATCAATCACTCTAAACAACTGACAGTGCTGAATCACCAGGAAAATGGTTAATGCAGTAAAAATAACAGATTTTTAAGCTTAATTCTAGTCAATTCTGTACTTTTCTTGTAATATTGTAATCCATTAGCTGTCTAAGTCACATCTACATTTTTTCTAAAGAGATAAAAGCATTTATATCTACCTTAATTATTATTTTGACTGTTAATGATGCTGGAAATCACTAGAATATTTTTTTTTACTATTTTGTAACTTTTATAACTTCTTTGGGATCTCAATTTATCTTCATCTTACTCACTACCTTTCTCCCAACTCCTCCCAAATCCACTTCCATTCCACCCAATTTTGTGTACTCTTCTTTTGTTTGTTTATATTTTACTGAATCCATTAAGCCCATTGTTCCTGCTCATACACTAGTGGGTATAGGAACTTCCACTAGAGAATAATTGACCTACACGGGGCCATGCCTTCAAGGAGAACTGAAAAAGGCTCAAGGATCATCAAGGAATAGGGGAAAAGAAGATTGTAAAATCCAGGGGATATCAATGACTTTGATGTGAGACAGTACCTCATAGTTACATCAGAAACTATGCCCATAAAGTCACCACTGTGACCACCCAAATGTGAACTGAACAGAAGAGGGTAACACAAACAAACATGCCAGAGGGGGGAAAAAATCGACAGAGGAAACCCTGAGAAGACTCACTCCAACACAAAGAACTACAGATAACAGAATAAAGCTGAGATCAGGAAAGGGAGTTTTCCCCAGGAAAAAGCATAGCAGTTGGTTGACTAGTGCCAGTTAGTCATCCCTGAAAATGAAACATACAAATAACATATGTGAACTGAACAGTTTACATTTAGGAATATATATATGCACACACACAAATATGTATATTTATCCATACAATTACAACTAATAATAAAAGATGACATGAATTTGAAGGTAAGCAGGGACAGAATATGGATCTGAAGGGAAGAAATGAAATATGCTAATGAATTACATTCTCAAAAATAAACAAGAAAGAATAAAGAAAACTGGATCTCATCCCCCCAGTAATATCCATTTTTTTACGGATGGGGTTTTTATTCTACCACTTTCATATTAGAATTTTGTCTGGTTTGAGATTCTACCTTTATAATATATAGTACTACAACTGCTGTGAATTCATGTGTAAAACTGCCCTGATGTATCTAGAAAATGTTGCTTCCTTCTAGTCATCTACCACCTGTCATGTGTTATGCCATGACACATGAAACTAAACAGTAGCAAAAGATGAAATACAAATGGCTGAAGACCATTTATTCTATTAGTTCAAAATAATTAACAATCAGGCAAATGAAAATTAAACTAATATGAAATTTCATATTATTCCTCTGATAATGGACAAAATAAAAAACACCAAACTATCAGCTGTAGGAGTTCCCTACTAGAATATCACTAATGAATACTATCATATCATCTGCAAATAGTGACTTTTTCCTTTCGATTTGAATCCCCTTGATCTCCTTTAATTTTCACATTGCTCTAGAAAGGACTTCAAGTGCTATGTTGAAGAGAAATGGAGAGAGTGGGCAGCCTCCCCTTGTCCTTGATTGCAATGGGATTGATTTAAGTTTCTCTCCTTTCAGTTTGATGTTGGCTAGAGACTTGCTGTATATTGCCTTTACTAGGTTTGGGTAAGTGCCTTGTATCCCTGATCTCTCCAGGACTTTAAACATGAATGAATGTTAGATTTTATCAATATTTTTTCAGCATCTAAGGAAATGATCCTATGTTTTTTTTTTTTTTACTTTTAGTTTGTTATATGGTGGATTACACTGCATATCTGGAATGAAGCCTACTTGGTCATAGTGGAAGGTATCTTTGATGTGTGCTTGATTTTGGATTGCAAGTATTTTTGCACCAATGTTCATAAGGGAGATCAGCCTGAAATCCTCTTTCTTTGTTGGGTCTTTATGAGACTGAAGTATCAAGGTGATTGTGGCTTCATAGAATGCATTTGGTAGTGTTCCTTTTGTTTCTAATTTGTAGAATAGTTTGAAGAGTGTTGGTATTAGCTCTTCCTTGAAAGTCTGCTATAATTCTGCACTGAAACCATCTGACCCTAGGCTTTTTTGTTTTGTTTTGTTTGTTTGTTTGTTTGTTTGTTTAGATGGGAGACTTTTGATGACAACTTCCATTCCCTTCGGGATATAGGACTATTTCATTTATTTACCTGATCTTGATTCATCTTTGATAAGTGGAATCAATCAAGAAAAATATCCATTTCATTTAGATTTTCATATTTTGTGGCATATAGGCTTTTGAAGGAAGACCTAAAGATTGTTTGAATTTCCTCAGTGTCTGTTACTTTGACCCCTTTTTCCTTTTTCTATTTTGATGATTTAGATAGGTGTTTCTCTGCCTTTTAGTTAGTTTGGGTAAGGTTTTTCTATCTTGCTGATTTTCTCAAAGAACCAGCTCTTGGTTTCATTGATTCTTTGAATTGTTCTCTTTGTTTCTAGTTTATTAATTTCAACTCTGACTTTCACCTTTTACAATAATGTATCTACTCCTCTTGGGTGTGTCTTTTTTTTTAAGTCCCTTCAGGTTAGAGATTAAGTTGCTTGTATGAGATGTTTCAAATTTTTTCTTGAAGGTACTTACTACTATGAACTTTCTTAGTACTGCTTTCATTGTGTCCCATAAGTTTGGGTATGTTTTGCCTTCATTTTCATTGAATTCTAAGAAGTTTATAATTTATTTCCTTATTTCTTCCCCATCCACCTGTGACTGACTAGGGAGTTGTTCATTTTCCATATGTGTGTAGAGTTTTGCAATTTCTGTGTTATTGAGGTACTGCTTTAGTCCATGGTGGTCTAATAGAATACAAGGGATTACTTCAATCTTCTTCTGTCTGTTGAGGCTTGCTTTGTGCCTTGTTATATGGTCTGTTTTGGTGAATGTTACATTAGATGCTGAGAAGGTAAATTCTTTTGTGTTTGGGTGAAAGTTTCTGTAGATGTTTGTTAGGACCATTTGAATCATGGCATCCTGTGTTTTCCTGAATGTGGTGGGAATGTAAACTGGTACAACAACTTTGCAAATAAATCTGGCTCTTTCTGAGAAAATTAGGAATATTAACTCCTCAAGATCCAGCTAAATCACTCCTAGGTATATATTCAAAATTTGCTCAAGACAGAACAAGGACATTTATCAACTATGTTCATAGCAGCTTTATTTTTAGTAGCCTAGATGTCCCTCAACTGAAGAATGGAAACAGTAATTGTGGTACATTTACACAATGGAATACTGTGCAGCAATTAAAAACAAGGAAATCATGAAATGTGCAGACAAATGGTGGGAACTAGAAAAGATGGTCTTTAGTGAGGTAACCCAAAAGCAGAAAGACACACATGGTATATTCTCACTTTTAAGTGGGTATTAGCCATTATAATGTAAGTTAAACGTACTGAAATCTGTAAAGCTAAAGAAGCTACGAAGGAAGACCCTGGGTAAGATCCTCAATCTTCATTCAGAAAGGCAAACTGAATAAACATCAGAAGAGGGAGAGAACAGGGAACAGGACAGGAGCCTATCACAGAGGGCCTCTGAAATAGTCTACCCATCAGGGTATTGAAGTAGATGCTGAGATTCGAGGGAGGTGAGGAGGGAGGGAGCTACAGCTGATATAAAAGGTGAATAACTTGTAAAATAATTAATGAATTAAAAACTAAAAACACCAAACTACAATAAATTCTAAAATGGATAAGCAAAAAAGAGACACTTGTTCACTATTGTTGGGAGTGCAAACTTCTGTAATCATTATGAAAATCTGTATGGATGTTCCTCAAAAAATATAAAAACTAGATCTTCTGTGTGATCTATCTATAAAATTCATGGATATACCCAAATGACACTATATTCTCTTGTAGAAATATCTACTTAGTCATGTTCACTGATGCTTTACTCACAATAGCAAGATAATGGAAATAGCCTGCAGGTGCATCAACTGATGAATGCATAGTCAAAATATGGCACATTTGCATATTGGAATAATATTTAGCTGTTAAGAGAAATGAAATTCACAGGAAAAGGGTGAAGCTGGAAACAATTATTATGAGTAAGTTAACTCAGACCTAGAAGTACAAACATTGCATGTTATTGTCATTGGTGTATGTTAGCTTTTAGTGTTCAAGTAATTGTGTTTCACTGAAAATACATCAAATGGTCAGGAAATTAGTAAAAGATAATGGGGAGCTGCTTTATTGCAAACATATATTGAATGTGGTGGTATTAAAAGTATAAATGGATTATAGAAAATTTCATATTTATTCATGTGCATATATGTGTGTCTAGGTCTTAAAAACAAAAAGAGTGTCAGATTCTCTGTAACTGTATTTAAGGAAGCTCTGAGCTTTCAAACACTGAATCTTGGAATTGGTCATATGTCAGGAGTAAGGGAATTAAAATTTCTTTTTCATTTTTATTATTTACATTTGAGCAGTGTGTTTAAGTCCACTCCATGCATGGTCCTTGGTGAGGGCCCCTGGGGCCCAGTTTTTTTTTTCCCTCTCTGTTGGTCTCATTTTGGAGCTCCTGTCCTCTCCATATTTTTCCAGTAAGACGAGTCTTACTAGAAACAAAATTCCATGCCCTCTGCCCAAAGTTTGGCTATGGGTATCAGTCTCTGCTTTGATGGCTCGATTAGTAGAGACTTTCAGAGGCCCACTGTGATAGGCTCCTGTTCTGTTCCTTGTCTTCTCCTGCTTCCAATGTCTATCACATTTGCCCTTTTGAATAAGGATTAAGCATCTTCCCTAGGTTATTCATTATTGTTCAGCTTTAGGACTATAGATTCTAATATGATTACCTATACCGTATGTCTAATAACAACTTATGAGTGAGTATATGCCATTTGTGTCTTTTTGCTTCTGGGTCACCTCACTCACAATGATCTTTTATTGTTCTCACCATTTCTGCAAATTTCATGATTTCCTTGGTTTTAATTGCTGAGCAGTATTGTGTAAATGTACCACAATTTCTGTATCCATTCCTTAGTTGAAGCACATCTACGTTGTTTCCATGGTCAGGCTATTACGAATAGAGCTGTTATGAACTTGAAGAAATGTCCTTATTGTATAGTTGATCATATTTTGAATGCACAGGAGTGGTATACCTAGATATTGAGGTAGCATTATTCCTAAATTTATGAGAAAGTCACAGATTGATTTCCAAATGACTGTACAAGTTTATATTACCACCAGCAATGGAGGAGGGTTCCTATTCCTCTACATCCTCTCTAGCATGTGTTATCACTTCAGTTTTTATTCTTAGCCATTTTGATGGGTGTAAGGTGAAATCGCAAGGTCGTTTTGATTTACATTTCACTGATGACTAAGTATACTGAGCAGTTCTTTAACTGTTTCTCTGCCATTAAATATTCCTCTTTTGAGATTTCATTGTTTAGTTCTGTACCCCAGTTTTTAATTGGATAACATGTTTTGTTGGTGTTTAACTTCTTAAGTTCTTTATATATTCTGAATACTAACCTTTTGTCAGATATAGGTTTGGTTAAGATCCTTTCCCAGTCTGTAGGCTGTCATTTTGTTTTGATGGCAGTGTCCTTTGCTTTATAGAAGCATTTTAGTTTCTTGAGGTCCCATTTATTTATTGTTGGTCTTAGAGCCTGCGCTGTTGGTATTCTGTTCAGGAACTTGTCTCGTGTGCCAATGATTTTCCTGATCATCCTCACTTTTTCTTCTAAGAGATTTAGTGTGTCTAGTTTTATGTT
The DNA here is from genome assembly GCA_028658305.1 of Pachyuromys duprasi. Taxonomy (NCBI): domain Eukaryota; kingdom Metazoa; phylum Chordata; class Mammalia; order Rodentia; family Muridae; genus Pachyuromys; species Pachyuromys duprasi. The sequence continues at coordinate 8,974 of JAQQSO010006439.1, forward strand.
GAAGTCTTTGATCCACTTGCAATTTAATTTTGTGCAGTTTGACAAATATGGATCTATTTGCATTTTCTACATGTAGATATCCAGTTAGACCAGCACCATTTATTAAAAAAGCTCCCCTACCCAACCCAGTTCATCAAGTCTCATCAGCACTGAGCATTTCCTCCTCCCCTATGGCCTGGCGAGGCAGCCCCACCAAGGAGGAATGATCAGAAAGAATGCAACTGCATCCTTGTAAGAAGCCCTTGCTCTTCTTATCTGGGAACCTACATGAAGCCTGAGCTGCCCGTCTTCTACATCTGTGTAGGGTACCTAGGTTTATTCATGGTCCATGGTGGTGCTTCATTCTCTACAAGCCCCTCTGGGCCCTGGTTAGTTGGCTCTGTTAGTCTTCTTGTAGAATTCCTGTCATTTCCATGTCCTATAAATCCCCCTAGTTTTCCACTTGACTCCCTACACTTCACCAAATGTTTGGCTGTGGGTCTCTGCATCTGTTTGAATTCAATGTTGGGTGCAGCCTCTCAGAAGATGGCTCTGCTAGGCTTCTGTCTGCAAGCATAGCAGAGAATTCGTTAATAGTGTCAGGGTTTAGCTCTATTCCTTTAGCTGGGGGTCAGCATAGGTCAGACAACAGATGGACATTCTCTCAAGCTCTGCTCTATCTTTATCACTACACACCTTATAGGCAGAATAAATTTGCGTTGAAGTTTCTTGGGTGGGTTGGTGTTCCCCTCCCTCCACTAGAAGTACTCTCTGGTTGTGTTCTCCTCAAAGCCTACTCTGTCCTAGGTCAGAGAATTGTTCTTTCAGGTTCTGTAAAGAGTTGTGTTTTCACAGAGCTGCCTCTGTCCACAGTTTTTCTTTTCTCTGTGGACCCCCTGTCCTGATGCTCTTTCTTTCTGCAGTTCTGATTTCCACTCTCATTTCTTTATTTGTTCTTTTTCCTACCTTGTTCTATCGCTTTCAACACTTCTGCTGTCTATTCTATTTCCCCTTCTGAGTGAGATTTGATCATACTGTCTTGGTTCTTCCTTGTTACTTATCATGCTTGGGTCTAAGGATTGTAGTATAGTTATCCTATATTATAAAGATATATATGCTTATAAGTGCGTATATACCATGTATATCTTTCTGGGCTAGGTTATCTGACTCAGAATAATATTTTATAGTTCCATCCATTTGCTTACACATTTTATGATTTCCTTGTTTTTAATAGGTGAGTAGTATTCCATTGTGCAAATACACCACAATTCTTCAGCTGAGGGACGTATAGGTTGTTTCTAAATTCTGGCTGTTACGAATAAAGCTGCTATTAACATGGCTGAGCAAATGTCCCTTTTGTATATTTGAACATCATTTTGGGTATATGCCCAGGAGTGTTATAGCTGCGTATGTAGGTAGAGCAATTTCCAGTTTTCCAAGAAAGCACCAGATTGATTTCCAGTGTTTTTATGTGGTGGATTACACTGATGAATTTCCATATATTAAACCACCTTTGCATGCCTGGGATGAAGCCTGCATGGTCATGGTACATGATATCTTTTATGTGTTCTTGGATTCAGTTTGAAAGTATTTTATTGAGTATTTTGTGTCAAAGTTCATAAGAAAGATAGGTCTGATGTTTTCTTTTTGATTGGGTCTTTGTGTGGTTTAATATCTCCATTAGTTGTCTTATTGCTCTAGGTAGAACTTCAAGTACTATGTTGAAGAGATATGGAGACATTGGGCAGCCTTGCCTAGTCCCTGATTTCAGTGGGATTGATTTTAGTTTCTCTCCATTGAGTTTGATGTTAGCTATAGGCTTGCTGTATATTGCCTTTACTGTGTTTAGGTATGTGCCTTGTATCCCTAGTCTCTCCAAGACTTTAAACATGAATGGGTGCTGGATTGTGTCAAATGCTTTTTCGACATCTAGGGAGATGATCATGTGGTTTTTCTTCTTCAGTTTGTTTATATGGTGGATCACATTGATGGATTTGCCTATACTGAACGACCCTTGCATGCCTGGGATGAAGCCTACTTGGTCATGGTGGATGATACCTTTTACGTGTTCTTGGATTCGGTTTGCAAGTATTTTATTGAGTATTTTTGCATCAATGTTCATAAGAGAGATAGGTCTGAAGTTCTTTTTTGTTGGATTTTAGTGTGGTTTAGGTATCAAGGTGACTGTGGCTTCATAGAAAGAGTTCGGTAATTTTCCTTCTATTTCTATTTTGTGGAACACTTTATAAACAATTGGTGTTAGGGCTTCTTTGAATTTCTGGTAGAATTCTGCACTAAAACCATCTGGCCCAGGGCTTTTTTTCGTAGGGAGGCTGTTGATGACTTCTTCTATTTCCTT
>JAQQSO010006440.1:0-11310 GCA_028658305.1 Pachyuromys duprasi
TATTCTGGAGGGTGTAAGGTGAAATCTCAGAGTCGTTTTGATTGAGCAAGATATTCTTAATCCCAAAGCTAATATACTGCAGTTCTCATGGTCAGGTGACACACAATCTATTTTATAATTGAATCCAAACAAGAAAATCTAAAGCCCAGGCTTGCAATTTCCACCTGGTGACTCTAGCTCCCATCAGTCATTTAAGCAAAGTAAAATTATGCAATATAAAACAAAGACAAAGCAGTCCTGAGGACTACATTTACCACATGGCAAGTTCCCTCACATTATTGTTTACAAACCCATGAACTGATTGCCATTGTCTGTTTATTCCATTATTTTTATTTCTTGACTGAGATTTTCCCACCCATTTCATTTATTCTTCTATAAATACTGAAGTCTCTAACTTGTCCTTTTAATTTATATCTAACTTACCTGCTAACCTAGATATAAACATCTGACTTACTTCTAATCCTACCTCAGCTGAGTTTCAGAGATGTTGTCTTCAAGACTCTTTTACCATTCAAGAGCTGAAGATTACACAAAATACCATTTTTACAGGCCATAAATAAAACTTATGTTCATTTACAAAATTTATAAATATCTTTGAAAATTTCTTCAAAATCATTTTAGCTACCCAGATAACCATTATTAACTAGCCTTTGGATATATATATATATATATATATATATATATATATATATATATACATATATATGTGTGTATATATACACACACACTCATATATACTCAATGATTTGTTCTGTGTATTCATATAAACTGTAATATAGTATACAAACTAAAAGAATTTCTGTTATTTCTTAACCTAAGACAATTAAGATATGCACGTTTGTTAAATATTCTTCTGAAACAGCAGTTATGATCTTCTAACCTATTCCATATACATAAGCATATAATAAAAGTCATTCACTCATTTGTATAATACATTTCTTATTTTAGTCTACTTAAGCTCTTATTTTGAATTGTCAGTATTGTAAGTAACTATGAGATAAGCACCCTTATAGGTAACCATCTCATTATTTCCTTTATAGAGACATGGAGAAGAAAAATTCCTACAGCACAAGTAGGTTTTTAAGGAAGCATGTCTTAATAATATGAGGATATTTTTCCTCAAGCTTGTAGTATAAAAAATATTGGGAAAGAATTGTAGTGCTACTCAATCTTAGTGTGGTTTTACTTTCAACCCTCTTTTCTTTAATTCCCCAGTTATTCCTGATGCAACTCTGTCTATTCTACAGTCAATTTTTCTACAGCCACCATAATAATAACCCATGAAAGGCAGAAATAATTTTCTGATCAACTATCCCTCACCTAAGATCCTCAGACAGGGGAATATGATTTGAAGCTAGGGCTCAGAGAACCATATCAATATACTGAGGGGAAGAATATCATTTGAGAGAGTCTACTAGAAAAAGAATCTCTTAGAAAGAATAACTTACTGAGAATGATTGTATTTTTTCATTTATTTATTTAAATGTGTAAATGAATGATTGTATTTTAAAAGGAATGTTTCCTACATGAGATTGGAGGTTTCCTACAATAAGCATTTACTAGGATGTAGATTTAAATTAGGTGTGTTTAAGATCTGTGTAAACCAAATTTTTATGATTTTACCTATTTATTTGTCTGTATAGCATTATAAATATTTGAATACATTAGAAACTTGTTTATTTTCAAGCTCCCTTGTTAAAATATAGCAGAACAAACATAATTCTGCCCTCAAATAATTTATATATGAAGAAATAAAGAGTTATTATCTGTCATTGATTTTTTCAAATGCCTTAATTTGGTTAATAACTAAGTGACATTCTTTTATTTATTACATGGCCCATGATATTTCTCCATTGTATGTATCACGTTTTGCTCTTATGAGACACAGAATCTAATTTAGAAAATAATTTGTACTTATTGACCATCTCTTAAAGGGTAAACAGAAATGACCACTTATCAAGTGCTTGTTTACACATTGGAGGTTAATTAAAATTGGATCTACTTCTGATTTTAATATGAGATATAACTTTCTGGGAACAGTATTTTAAGATAAGGCTTGTTGACATTTCATTTTGAAACACTCTTGAAATAAACATAAAACAATTCTTATCTCAAGTCTGGTTTATACAAAAATTGAAAATCTATTTGAATGAGGGAGAAAGAGTTATAGAGTTATGACTCAAATGCTACATTTCCATTTTGATTGATTTAAATGGCTATAACATATTTTAATAGAAAAATAAGTCAATTATATTATGAGACACAATGTTGTTATGTCAACACAAATGCTATTTAAGTCCTACCTTCCCAATTTTTGTTGATGGTACTCATCTTTACAAATGTTTATGTACTGATGACAATGCCATCTGTGTTATTTATATATGCTAAGATTTAGAGGCTTCTTAGAAAATACTCTACCTAACACAAGAAGGAGAGAACTTGACAATGTTAAGCAGCCTAATATCAAGATCACTTGTTTGTTTGGCATCTTATAGCACTGTAAATGGCAAAGTGCATCACAGACTGATACAGAACAAGCACACCAGATAGAGTTGCTTTTATAGCAAAGTCAGTCATTGACAAGAGGGTTGTTCTATTCACGAGAACAGAGCCTCAATGAGCAATTACTTCTTGAAGGTCAAGACTACAAAATTATTAACATGATTTTAGGAATCAAAATCTCCAGACATGAATCTGAAATATAGACACAAAAAAATCTCAGCAGACCTAAACATCATTCCAACAGAAAGGTTGAGTCTATTCAGTTTTCAATTCTCCAGTAACATTAAGACTGCACTGTGGAAGTTCCACCTTCTACAAGCAGTCTCTCCTCTCTCAGTCCCAAGGACATTCCTCATACCACATATATAGAACCTCAACTTGCAGAATTGCATCTCAACAAGAATTAACTGGGTACTTGATAATCCTGATCATTGTGATGTTATATAACCAAAGGAATTCCCTCTTCTGTATGGGAATTTAATCCAGTGACATGGCTACTCTGGCAAGGGATCACATCCAAAGACCTAGGTCCCTGTGATCCTGCTGCAATACAGAAAAGCCCTTCGTGCACACCTTTAATCCCTCTGGCTGATCAGACATGATATAGACATAACACACCTTTAACTCAAAAACATGACATCTAATTGAAGGGCAAACAAAGAAAAAGATTTGACTGAATGAGTCAGAGATAAGATACACCCAATTCTCACAGGAACAGACCTGAAAGAAAAGCTTCTTTTTAAAAAAATATATTAATTACAGTTTATTCACTTTGTATCCCAGCTGTAGCCCCCTTCCCCATCCCCTCTCAATCCCACCCTCCTCCCTCTTCTTCTCCTATGCCCCTCCAGCAGTCCAGTGATAGTGGAGGTCCTCCCTCTCCCCTTCCATCTGACCTATCAGGTCTCATCAGGAGTGGCAGCATTGTCTCCCTCTGTAGACTGGTAGGGCTGCTCCCCCCTCCGGTGGAGGTAATCAAAGAGCCAGCTACTGAGTTCATGTCAAAGAAAGTCCCTGTTCCTATTATTGGGGAACTTTATTGGACACTGAGCTGCCATGGGCTACTTCTATGCAGGGGTTCTAGGTTATCTCCATGCATGGTCCTTGTTTGTAGTATCAGTCTCAGAAAAGACCCCTGGGCTTAGATTTCTTGGTTCTGTTGCTCTCCTTGTGGAGCTCCTGTTCCCTCTAGATCTTTCAATGGGGAGAAGCTTCTTAAGAGCAGTGAAGAGAGATAAAGCAGGGAAGTTCCTTGGAACAGTACAGTAGAGTTCCAGAGTAAACTGTTGCTGAAAGACAGAAGATAAGGACTGCAATTATGGAAGATCAATGGCAAAGTAAATCTTCATAAGGACGTTTGGAGTGTTAAATTTCTGGGATTGGTAATTACTTCTATTGTAAAAGTTAAACTGTGCAATTTTTAACTTAAACAGAAAGAAAGAAGTTGTAGAGAGACTTTGATTCAGAACATGGCTGTTCTGGCAAGAGATCACATCCAAAGACCTTCTATAACTGTTTGATCCAGCTGGAATACAAACATGTCTTTAATACAGAAGACAGAGGCAAGCAGATCTGAGTAAAAGGTCAGCCTGGTTTAGAGCAAGTTTTAGGTAAAGAAAAGATTAGGTCCAGGTGTGGTGGTACATATCTTTAATCTCAAACAAAGCACCCATGTTTGAAAGTGATGTCTAATTGGGTGACAGAAAAAGTGATGAATCAGATCTCAAACAAAGCACCCATGTTTGAAAGTGATGTCTAATTGGGTGACAGAAAAAGTGATGAATCAGAAAAATTGACAGCATAGGAAATGTCCAATTCTCAGGAGAAGAAAGAGGAAAGGGAAGCAGTACAGAGAGGAAGCAGGCAGTTTTACTAGTAGAGTTTTACGGAGAGGTTGAATGAGAGAACAAGCTAGAGACAGGTGAAGACAGAAGGAGCCAGAGAATGAGAAGGAGCCAGAAGATTAGCAAAGATTGTTGAAGCTAGTTTGAGGCTAAGCAGGGGCTGAGAGAAGAGCCAGATTGAATGAGTCATCTGGAAACAGAATTTCAGACAGAACAACTGAGTTGAACCAGCCAGCTATAAGCTCAAAAAAAAAAAAAAACCAAAAAAACAAACAACAACAACAAAAAAACTAGAAAGGGTGATCTTATTAATCAGTAAGTCTAAGAAGTGGAAAGCATTCTAGGGCTAGATTATATTGTATGGAGGGTAGCAGCTTTCGGGACTAAGCCGATGTTAGCAAAGGAAGGCAGTTAGTCACCAAGACAACAATCGAAATAGGCAAATAAAAGTTCCTTTTACATAGGCAGTCAATACACTTGAGTTCGTGCAGTTCAGTTCATGGAGTTCAGAGGTAGTTTTTCCAAGCAGAGCCATCTGGTGAGAATCAGTCAGCTTAGAGAGGAGTTTGGAAGCCAGAGCAGCAAAGTTAAACCAGCCACCCAGAGTTTAGAAAGAACAAAAAATGGTGAGTTTATTCAGCAGTAAGTGTTGGAGATTAAAAACATTCTAGGCCTAAGTTAGCAGATGGAGGCTGGAAACTAGGCCTTCAAGATCCAGGCTTCAGATTAAATTGTATGGGTGCTAGAAGCTTCCAGGCCTAGACTGAGGGATAGGTAGATAAAAATGCTCTGGGCTTAACCTAAGCCATGTATTAGCAAAGCTTGAGTACAGCTCTCATCTCATCCCTCTTATGAGGAAATAAAAACATTTACATACTTCATAGAATTTGTATTACTGTTGCAGTTACTAATCAAATAAGTAAAGATGCTTATAGTACAATACTAAATAAATAAGTATTAGAAGAGAAATCAGTATAAAACGATAGGGCATAGTCCAGATATATCAGGAAGGTACCTCCATGAAAGGCATTTCATCAGATGCTTGAGAATAATAAAAGATCACTTTTTGGATATCTTTGAGATATCTTTGAGAGACCTTTGAAGAAAGAGGAGGAAGATATTGGTAACATGAAGTGTGCATTGACAGGAGGCAAACACCATAAGACTTTTTAGAATCTGAGGGAAAGAAATGAATTGGAAAGAAGGAGGTAGAAAAGAGTGCAAAGATCCCTTTCTCCTCAGGTCTCAGCCCTGGGTGGACATACCAATGCAACAGCAGGATCTACAAAAATATCTGCAGGTTGAAATGCAAAGAATGAGTTATCGTTACTTTCATTAACCATGACAAAATAGAGTATTTTTGCTTAATAATGAATACAGTCAGTCAATAACAGTATTGCAATAAGACCTGTTATCTCACAATGAAAAAACTTTAAATATTTTATTCTAATTTTAAGTGCTTTATTATTCTTCACATTCTTGACAGTTTCAAATCATATTAGCTACTAGACCTATTACTGCAGTTTATTTTTAATATTGTGATAGTTGTATTGTAATACAAATGTTTTTCTTTTTTGTTGCTATTTTTCCTTCTATTGAAAATACATTCTTTACTCATATAATCCCCACATCCCCTTCCAGCTAGACCTATACCCTTTCTGACTCTCATTATAAAAGAACAGGCTTATAAGAGAACATAACAAAATAAAATATAATGAGATAAACAAATTATACTGAAGTTGGATATAGCAAACTAGCAGAAGGAACTATCCCCAAGAAAAGGCACAAAATTCAGAGACCGACTCATTCACATGCTCAGAAATCCTGTAAAAATAGTGAACTGAGAGCTATAATATATATACATAGGACCTGGTGCAGATCAGGGTAGGCCTTGTCCTTGCTGCTTCAGTCTCAGTGTATTACTACGAGCTTTGCTCAGTTGATTTAGAAGGCCTTGTTCTCCTGGTATTCTTCACCCCTCCCCCAACTCTTAGACTCTTTCAGCTTCCTCTTCTGCAGGGTTCCTTAATTCTGCAGGTAAAGATTTAATGGAGACATCTCATTTAGAGCTGTGTGTATAATTGGGTTTGTTTTTTAAAGTATGGTATCTTTTATTTGATAATTACTGTGTGTTTCATAATACAAAATATATATTATTCACATATATGAATATGTACGATAGGATACATTTATATATGGCATTTAAATATATATATATATATATATATATAGAGAGAGAGAGAGAGAGAGAGAGAGAGAGAGATAGCAAGAGAGTAAAAGAAGTTTAAGAACAGTTCAAGTTAAATAAATGATATAGGTATTATCTATGTTTAGTAGACACAGTCCCAGAACATAGCACCAAAAGTAATATGTAAAGAGTAAATTTTGTAAAATTTGTGGGGCACGTGTGTCTTTGCGGCACAGAATAAGACCTCTTTCTTTCTGCAGAACATATTTTTTTTTAGTTTTTACAATTTATTCATTTTGTATCCCATCTCTAGACCCCTTCCTCATCCTCTCCCAGTCATGCACTCCCTCCCTCTTCTCCTTCTATTCTCCTCTCCAAGTCTACTGATATGGAAGGGCCTCCTCCCCTTTCCTCTAACCTTAGCCTATCAGGTCTCAACAGGACTGGCCGCATTGTCTTACTCTGTGGCCTCTTAAGGCTGGGGAAAGAGATCAAAGGGCCAGCCATTGAGTTCATGTCAGAGACAGTCCCTGTTACCCTTACTAGGAACCCACTTAGAGACTGAGCTGCCATGGGCTACATCTGTGTAGGGGTCCTGGGTTATCTCCATGAATAGTCCTTGGTTGGAGTACTAGTCTTAGAGAGGATTTTTGGTTCTGTTGCTCTCCTTGTGGAGCTCCTGTCCCCTCCATGTCTTTCTATCTCACCCTTCTTTCATGAGATTCCCGGCACTCTGCCCAAAGTTTGTCTATGAGACTCAGTATCTGCTTTAATACACTGCTGGATAGAGTCTTTAAGAGACCCTCTGTGATAGGCTCCTGTCCTGTTCCCTGTTTTCTCCCTCTTCTGATGTCTATCCCATTTACTTTTCAAATGACAACATATGCTGGAGATGATGTTGAGAATGGGGAACTCTCTTTCTTTGCTGGTGGGAGTGTAAACTTGTACAACCACTTTGGAAATCTGGCTCTTTCTTAGACAATTTTGAATAGTGCCACTTCAAAATCCAGATATACCACTCCTAGGCATATACCCAAAATATGCTCAACTATACAGCAAGGACATTTGTTCAACCATGTTTATAGAAGCTTTTTCAGAATAGCCAGAAGTTGGAAACAGCCTAGATGTCCCACAACTGAGGAATGGATACAAAAATTGTGGTTCATTTACACAATGGAATACTACTCAGCAATTAAAAACAAGGAAATCATGAAATTTGCAAGAAAATGGTGGAACTAGAAAAGATCATCCTGAGTGAGATATTCTAGAAGCAGAAAGACACACATGGCTTATGCTCACTTATAAGTGGATATTAGACATATAATATAAGATAATCATACTAAAATCTATACACCTAAAGAAGCTAAGCAAGGAGGAGGACACTGGGAACATAATTTTTAATTGAACTTTGAAGATCATTGATTAATGTTTAAGGAATGCTGACGATAGAAAACTCACGAATCTCTGTAATTTAAAATCTTTATCACACACACACACACACACACACACACACACACACACAAATTGCGCTCTGGATATTTTCTGATGCACAGACCCTAGTGGGGAAGAAGTTATTCTTTATGCATCACAGCTCATTTTTTCTATCAAGTATGTTATTTCTTTTTATCTCTGTCTCTTCATCACCTCTTCTGGCTTTTTTCTCTTCATCATTAAACTCTGTCTCTTGCATGTTCTTCTACCTTTTTCTTGTTACCAAGTCAATGTCTATACTTAGAAATCTTTCTTATATCACAACTTTTCCTTTCTAAAGACTTACCTTCTCCTGTCATGTATTTCTACAAAAATAATATGGGTATACCCAGTCAGGGTGGATTACCAAAGTAACATATATATCCAAGGTCTCTGTAAAGTATCCTTGGTCATCCTGTTTAAGCTTCATCCCTGTTTTGAACTGGTGGCTTCTTTTCATGTGACTGGTGACTTCCTGAATCCCAAACCCATTGGCTAACATTTACTCTTCACCTTATTTCACCCCTGCTTGTCTCTCTATTTTCAGTTTCAAGGTAGTTCAGATGTCTCCTTACCACAATGGTAACAAATTGTTCAGTCTCCTAATTCCCTATTTGCTTTTATCGTTTCACTGAACATGTTCCCCTATTCACCGGATTACATTTATCTGTGCAGTTTTGTTAGAACATTTCTAATCATTTCCCATGTCCTTAGCCAATAATATAAGAGTTGCCTCCTCAATGACTCTAGCAACATTTTTGTTCCCTTGACTAAGATTAAGAATGCTATTAGGTAACTATGTGAATGAAGAAATGAATACATGGATGGAGAACTGAGTGAAAGATAAAATGTCTGCATTTCTGCCAACCATGAGTTAAAACTTAAACCCACAAAAATACTCAACACACTATAGCTTTTCAGTAATAAACTGTTAAAATGTTTTTATTTCATTCTTATAAACAGTTATAAAAACTGTTAAACGATGCTTGAAATATAATTCTTAGAGATCTACACTCTTCTTATGTTAGAGTTCTAGTAGCTAATTTTTTTTATTTATTCTTGTCTAATTTTTTAATTAAATTTTTCCTGTTAGCTATACAGTTATTAATAAAGTTATTTATGGTAAAAATCTTTCCTTATGAAGTTAAAGCCTTTGCTTTGGAATTTGCATGTACGCTTAGGAGGGCAAAGATCAAAGTCAGTATCTTCAAGAGATTACACAGTGTGACAACGGAGTCATAGCTACCAGCAGCTGAACAGCAGGAACAAATCAAGCCCCTATTGTAAACGCAAAAAGTTCCTTCTCACCTTTCTTTGGAGCTTTAATAGTCTCTTCTCTGTTTCTCTGGTTGACTGAATGTTTTTATCTGTCTGATCCTTGATGCTCACCATAAGTTGGAAAAGCTTGACATCTGTGAGATAATGTCTTAGTATTACTGATAAATAGACCCGAGCTTCCACAACTTATTGCTGATATTATAGCTTGCAGTGCTGTGGCCTTCCTTCTTGTCTCCTGATATATGGCCTCTCACCTTTATCTCAAGTGGTGATCTCAATAATGGAGAAAAATATCTGAAGAGCCTTGTACGCATGTCACACATAAATGTATAGGGAGATAGAAGAGCTCAGTGATCCCTTAGAGTTAGCTCCTTAAAATCTGTAACAGAGTTAAAGCAATCTCTTTTTCACCAAAAAAGCAAATAAATGCTATGGCATGGACCCAAAATATATTAATCCAAGGAACTTTATTCTTTATGGAAGTGTTTTCAAATGTTTTTAAGGCACATTCATAATGTTGCATATTTTACCTATGAAAGTAACATTTCTAAATCAGTTAAGTGATATTCTGGGAAAGACCTTGAATAAAACGGAACTAATATATGCCAAACCTAGAACTAATTTGTGCAGGGTTGGGGTGGCAGACATTAATTCGACATCCTTGAGAGTTTCCCATTTGTAAAAAAGTGAGGAGACTCATAAACTTAAATGAGACAAATTAAGCCAATCTTAGTGTGTTCAGAGAACAAAGGTGAATCAATAGACAAATGTACCAATCATCCAATGAGAGTAATTCAGGAACTCTTTGTGGAAATTAAGTCATTTAGGACAATAAGGGAAGAGGAATTCTTGAAAGTTTTACCAAATTAAGTGAATGTATGTGTCTTATACCTGTAGATTGTTTTGTCTAGTCTATGTAACAGATAACCACAGCCAATGAGGCTTCAGAGAAATGAAATTTGAGTCTGTCTACAAATCTGAAGGCTAAAAATCTGAAATCAAGGCACTAGCAAGTGCGTGTATACTGTAGAGGATCTCTAACAGGTATTCTATGGTTTTCTCCATTTCTGAGGTAGACTGGGTCTCCTTGGCATTCCTGGCTTGTAGTTACATTGCTCTAGTCTGTGCCTTTGTCTTGCATAGCTATCATTCTGTTTATCTCTTGCAAGCATTCCTCCCTTTGAAAGGACACCTAAGATTAGGAGCCCAGCCCATCTTAGTTAGCATGACTTCAGCAAATTTCATTTTCAGTGACTGTACTTTCAAATTGGGTCACATGGTGTGGTTTGGGGTTGTTGTGAATTTGTGAGGGATTTTACTTAATAAAGTTGCGATATTTCTCTATTTACAATAGTAGTGACTGTATAATACATTAAACCCATATATGTCAAATAAATTACGTTTTTATAAGTAGGTAGAACTCTGAAAATTGTACTCATACTCTCAGAACTATGTGATTAGTTCGCACACACCTTTTCTGGGTAGACCCCCCTCTGCCTATCGAGAACTTTGTCCTCTAGTTCTGCAATCTGTCTATATCTCCTTGCTCTTGTCTGCAGCCGTTTCCTGCCTTGGAACCCTCTCCAGGTATTTCCTCCACAGGAACATTTCCGTATGGATTTTTATGCTTCCCTTGGGCTTCCTCATCCTTGTCCTCTCATCTCGCTTGTGCTACCAAAGAAAAAGTCCCTCGAATTTGCTCTGAACTGTTCATCCTCTTTCTCTTTCATACATTAAGCATCCTTTTTGCATTAACCAAATAGCTTAATTAACTGGCCATTTCTCCAGTTTTTCTTATTATGTGGCAAGTTATTATTATTATTATTTTTTGATATTTAATGACAGTTTATTCAAAACATTGCAAAATAAGAAACAAAGTAAATAAGAACAAGTATGGAGATTTTTCCCTAGGTGAAAACCAGTAAAGTTTAAAGGACTGTCTTTTATTCTGGCCTGAGATTCATAATCTAACCACTATACCCTTCCTTCCTTCTTTCCTTCCTTCCTCTCCCTCTCTCTCTCCATCTC
>JAQQSO010006441.1:0-11310 GCA_028658305.1 Pachyuromys duprasi
ATGGTATTGGCATAATAACAGAATAGTGGATCAATGGAACCGAATAGAAGACCCAGAAATGAACCCACACACCTATGGAAACTTGATTTTTGACAAAGAAGCCAAAACCATTCAATGGAAAAAAGACAGCATCTTCAACAAATGGTGCTGGTCCAACTGGATATCTGTATGCAGAAAAATGAAAATAGATCCATATTTAAAATGATTTATAAAAAAAAGATAGTATCAGAACAGCTTAGGCAAGTCTTTTAAACTTAGATTCCTCATGCCATTATACTCTCCAGTGAACAAACTTCTCTTTATTTATCATTTCAATTTCAACAGAACTTACAGTAGAATCAGTTACTAACATACACTGTACTTTTCTATGTCCACAATTTCATCCATGCCATAAATTTTAATTTAATGTGAATTTGTAACACTTTCCTTATAGATGAACAACCTGCTTCTAAGGCACAAATTAAATTCACAAATGACCAGAAGCGAGTTTATTTTCTTTCAAAGTAATTGATATTACTAGATTTATTTATACTGCATGTAAAGTAATATAAGAAGTTTTCATATCTTGAGGAGGACTTAGTTGTATATGTTGCTATCCATTGAAATTAACTTATACTTATTATTTTAATGTTATTATTAAGTTAATAATAAAGGAAAATGCTGGTTTGGTGTAAAGGTATATTATTATAGACGGTGTAGTCCCAGTACCACTAAAGATAAGAACACAGATGTTTACAATGTTTCTGTGATTTTCCCAGGCTCACATGGTAATAGAATCCTGTAGTTATCTGCCTGAGTTTGATGATATTTAATTCTGCCTCTCCTTCCATTTTATTTTAATTTTAGTCTGTCTTTGCATATCAGTTTGCCATCTCATCATGTCACTACTTTTAATTTTTTTTGCATTGTCTCTGATATATTTATTCCATGTTGACACATTGGCAGATACAGCTGAATGGAGTCTGTGAGTTGACTGCTTTTCAGCGTTCTGTGCTGTTGCACAGCACAGAGTTTTAGAACTAAATAGATGTAGCTGAATAGCCCAGAGGCAACTAAAGTTCTCTGATGGCTAAGATGATCCATCTTCATGCATCTTGTAATCAATTTGTAATTTTGGTTAAGTACAACGAGATATTTGCATGAGAGCTCCAGGACACAGCTTAGCCTGGGGGCTGGGATTTGCAGGCTGTCCATGCCAGCTGTGGCTACATAAAACACTAAGGAGAAACTGCAGAAACGAAACTTCAAGACATTTCCATGACAATTTTACTTTACGAAAACAGCACTCACAACACAGCTTATAATTAGTCTTCTTACGACGATTACCATTTCCAATCTATGATTTTATTTTCACTTTTCTGAGTAGTTCTGCAGAAAGATGATATGGAGATAGAAAGATAGATAGATAGATAGATAGATAGATAGATAGATAGATAGATAGATAGATAGAGATTTAATTCTGAAAATATATAAAATATATGACAAACGCTTGACTTTTCTTTCATAATTAAGAGTTCTAGCTTCATATATTCTCCCAGATATTGCTAAGCCTCACTTTCCCATTTGTAAAATGTAGACAATAAAAACCTCAAGTGACATAATATAAGTTAATATATACACATATATTTACATATATGTGAAAATAACTTAGGTGATACTGATAGCACTATGAATTTGAGCTTCATAGTGTATATAGTACAAGGAAATATTATTTATAAATATATGATTAATGATTCTTTATTGTAATGATTTTAGTAGTTTCAGGTCTTTATGTGGCAATTGTAATAGGGAAATATTATTTTATAAAAATTTTGAGAATCTTCTTTATCCTCCTTAGAGTGGAAGATCTAGTTCGATATGAACTATAGGTGCCAGATATAGTGAGAAAAAAGTTCTTAAGACATAGTGCCAGAGTACATGGGGTCTGACAACCTTCAATAAAATTTCTGGGCCAATTAGTTAGCATATGTGTGTGTGTGTGTGTGTGTGTGTGTGTGTGCGCACACGCATGCACACATAGTTTTTAAAATTTGAGCTTAAAGCATAGCTTTAACTTATTCTAATGTTTTCTGCACATTGGCCATTTTTTTTAGCTTTTAATTAGTATGCCTTTTCAGTTACTGTCAGTAATTTCTGTATTCATTACAATATTAATTGGCCATTTACTACATATTAGTTGTTATTTTAACCAATTATATTCTGACCTACACTTGTTTTTTGTTTTTTTCAGTGAAAATGTCTCATTAATTCAATACTAGTGTCCTTACTGCTATTCACTTAAATTTAAGAAGCAAAATCAGAGGAAGCATTCAGTTCCCCACTACATTATAGAAGCTGCTGAATGTTTTATAATGGTTGAGTGAAGCCACCTTGGCCCCAATAAAACTGTATGAAAAAGGAAAAAAAGATTCACTTAGAATTAAATATGAACAAGTGTGTGCGTGTGTATGTGTGTGTGTACATGGACAAATCTGCCAATATGAATAAGTCAGAACTAGAATGATCTAATTAAGGTATTTTTTCTTTTATAGAAAGACACATATGGTATATACTCACTTATAAATGGATATTAGCCATATAAGATAACATACTAAAATCTATAGTACTAAAGATGCCAAACAACAAGGAGAACCCTAGGGTAGAGGCTGAAACCTCACTCAGAAGGGCAAACGGGGTTGACATTGGAAGTAGGAAAAGACAGAAAAAGGACAGGAGATTTCCTCTTGGAGCATCTGAAATACTCTGCCCATAGGGTTTCAAAAAAGAGACTGAGACTCATAACCAAACTTGGTACAGAGAGCAGGACACCTTATGAAAGAAGACAGAGATTGAAAGACCTGGAGGGGACAGGAACACTACAAGGAAGTCCATCAGAGCCAAACAAACAAACAAACAAAACAATAAGAACAACAAAAACACCTGGGTCAGGGGGCCTGCAGAGACAGACACTCCAACTAAGGACCATGAACGAAGAAGACCTAGACACCCTGCTCAGAGGAAGCTCATAGGCTAAAGTCTCCAAGTGTGTTCCCTAGTAAGGGGAACAGGGATTGTCTCTGAACTCAGTGGCTTGCTCTTTGATCACCTCCACCTGTGGGGGGATGCAGTCTTACCAGGCAACAGAGGAAGATGATGATGCCAGCCATGATGAGACTTGATAGGCTAGAGTCAGACAGAAGGGGTGGAGGTCCTCCTGTATCAGTGGATGAGGGGAGGGTTATAGGGGAAGAAGACAGAGTGTGGGTGGGACTGGGAAGAGAGGAGGGAGGGGGTACAGCCAGCATACAAAATGAATAAACTGTAATAAGTTACCAACCATAAAAAACTAATTAATTAATTTAAAAAAACAGGAACACACAGCTCACCATGTTAATTCTCCTTACACAAAGGTGCAGTTCCCAGTCCATTCTCTTCCTCTTTCATACTGTCTGCTACATGCAATACTCTGTGCTGCTTTCTGTGTCATCATAGTACTCAAGCTCATAAGTAGTTCACACAAGACACCCCCAAAAAGCATAGCAATATTCATGAACATAATACAAAGTACTGCAACATTGTAGCGATTGTCCAGGCAAAATAAAAAAAAAAAAGAAAAGCAAAACAAAACAAACAAATGTTAGTCACTGCTTGTATTTTTTTAATAGTTGGATTAATGAATGAAATTATTTCCTGCTCACTCTTTTTTAAATTAATTTTTTATTTATTACAATGCAATCACTTTTTATCCCAGCTGTAATCCCCTCCCTTATCTCCTCCCAATCCTGCCCTTCAGATTTCTTATCCTCCCATGCCCCTCCCCACAGTCCACTGATAGGGGAGGTACTCCTCCACTTCCATCTGACCTTAGTCTATCAGGTCTCATCTGGATTGGCTGCATTGAGTTCCTCTGTGGCCCAATCAATGGTCCATGATCAAAGAGCCAGCCACTGAGTTCATGTAGGAGACAGTTCATGTAAGGGATCAGGGGCTCCTGATCCCCTTACTAGGACACCCACTTGAAGACTGAGTTGCCATTGGCTACATCTGTGCAGAGGTTCTAGGTTATCTCCATAATGGTCCTTGGTTGGAGTGTCAGTATATACTCACTTATAAGCAGTTATTATACATATAATATAGGATAAACACTAAAATCTGAATACCTAAAGAAGCTAAGCAAACAGGACCCTGGTTAAAATGCTCACTACTCATTCAGATAGGCAAATGGGAAGAACATCTGAAGAGGGAGAAAACAGGGAACAACAGAACAGGAGCCTACCACAAGAGGCCCTCTGAAAGTCTCTACCCAGCAGGGTATCAAAGCAGAGGTTGAGACTCATAGCCAAACTTTAGGCAGAGTGCAAGGAATCTTATAAAAGAAGGGGGAGATAGAAGACCTGGAGGGGACAGGAGCTCCACAAGGAGAGCCACAAAACCAAAAACTTCTAGGTCCTTCTCATGCTTTAGAAGACAGTTTATAATACTGAATATCAGGATTCAACCATTGATCTTTGAGTGTGGCATGATTCTTTTTGTGAGTATGATGGGATCCCCATCTGAACTTGCAGTGTTTAGGTTCTCTGCAGAAGCTCAAGAGAGTAAGGGCTTCTTTCCACTCTTGACCAAGTGCATAACTGAGAACACCAAATTGCTTTCTTTTAATTAGTATTTATTTTTCATGTTCGTCTTATTCTTTACTTCTTTTGGCCAGCCACTAGATAGCTATATGAAAACACAATCCTTTTCTCCTTAGAACAACATACCTTCAGTATCTGCAGTAATATCTGCTGCTACTGCTGTTTGTGAATCTTGAATGGGTAAAGTCTGCACAGTAATCACCTCAATGTAACTCAGGGTCAAGGAATGAGGAAACTTTTATGTTTAGGCCACAATAAACTTAAAGATTAGAAGCACATTGGAGTAAGAAGCATTCACCGTGTAATTATAGAAATCTTAGTTAAATGACCACTAATTTATGGTACAAGTGGGTGGTATCTGGATAAGATGCTGAGATAATAAATACAAACCAAGGCAGTGTTAGATACATAATAAATTATAAGTGCACTAAATATTGAAGATTTAGTTTTGTTAAAGAAAGGGAAAATAAGTACAATTTTTTGCTGGGTACACAGCTGTTAGAATGTATTTAAAGTGATTTATTAATTCTAAATAAAGTTTAAAACTCTGCTCTAACCCTTCTTTGTTGATAAATGATGAATCATAAAGGAGAAACTGGAGACACTTATGTTCTGCAGTGGAGAATTATCCACAAGGTGAGAAGTAAGAGGATTAATGTGAACATTCTTATGTTTCCGTTCACCAGATGGATAGAGCACCAGTGTCATTCTAAAAAGCTTTGGGACAAAATATAGAGTTGAAACATGCTAATTAATAGCAACATGAATTGTATCATCCTAAACTGAAAATTCTCAAAACCACAGTTGATCTGCCTGTATTTGTTTCCTTTGACAATGATCCTCAGAGCTTGTCCCTCAACTATTACTTTACTGACAATTTGTATATGGAAATGTGCCACTGTTTAAATTTATCATCTATTGTTTTGACACTAGAACAATGTATAGCACCATGTCCAAAGCTCTTACCAAAGTCTAAATGTTTAAGAAAAGGAGGCAAAATACATGTAAAATATTTAAACCTTGTTAAAATTATCAGACGTAATGGTACAGAAACATTGTCTGGCCAGTGATCATCCTTGAAGAAAGTGATCATAGCAGACTGAACCAAGTCTGAACTAGTCCTCCAGTATGAAATAATATTTGATCTCCTGGTGTATCTTTCAACCATGTTATTCTTAAAGGAACATCATCAAAGCATGGCAAAAATGGACTGAACAATAAATATAATCAGATGGAGAAAATAATGGACATTCATCAAAAAGCTGTGTTTTATGCTGAGAGTCCCCACACAGTTTTCTCTTTTAATTGAAAGCAGAGACCTTATATTATTATTATTTATTATTATTATCTTTATCATTATTATTATTATTATTATTATTTGGGGAGGAAAGGGTTTATTTGGTCTTAAACTTCCACATCATAGTCCAGCACAGAAAGAAGTAGGAGGAGAGCTTATGCAGGGCTGTAACCTGGAGGCAGCAGCTGGTGCAGAGGCCATGAAGGGGTGCTGCTTCTGGCTTGCTCCCCATGGCTTGCTCAGCCGCATTTCTTACTTTTTTATAAATAATTTATTTATTTTCATATTAATCACAGGTGATATGCATTGTATCCCAGGTGTAGCCCCCTCCCTCAACCCCTCCCACTGTCCCTGTCCCTTCCTCACCTTCTCACTGCCCCCCCCTCCAAGTACACTGATAGGGGAGGACCTCCCCCACTTCCATCTGACCCTAGCTATTCCTGTCTCTTCAGGGCTGGCTACAATGTCCTCTTCTGGGATTTGGTTAGACTGCTCTTCCCCACCCCCGGGGGGGCAGTCAACAAGCCAGCCATTGAGTTCATGACAGAAATAGTCCCTGTTCCCCTTACTAGGATACCAAGTTGGGTACTGAGCTACCATGGGCCACATCCAAGCAGTGGTTATAGTTTATATCCATACATGGTCCTTGGTTGGAGAAACAGTCTTATAGAAGACCCCTGTGCCCTGATATATTTGGTCTTTGTGGAGCTCTTGTCCACGCCAAATCTTACTAACTCCCCCTTTTTTTCATAGGATTCCCTGCAATGTGGCAATGGCTTGGTTGTGAGTCTTAATATCAAATTTGATTCATTGTTAGTTAGAGTCTTTCAGAGGCCCTCTGTGGTAGGCTCCTGTAGGTCCATTTGATTTAGGGCCTCTGTAAGTTCCCTTGTTTCCCTATTTTGCTTCTGACCTTATGATCTGTCCCTTGGTGAGAGTGGAGTGTTGAAGTCTCCCACTATTAGGGTGTTGGGATCAATGTGTGATTTCAACTTTAGTAATGTTTCTTTTACAAATGTGGGTGGTCTTGTATTTGGGGCATAGATGTTCAAGATTGTGATGTCCTCCTGTTGGAATTTTCATTTGATGAGAAGGAAGTACCCCTTCTCATCTTTCTTGATTAACTTTGGTTGAAAGTCTATTTTATTAGATACTAGGATCACTACCCCAGCTTGTTTTCTGGGTCCATTGGCTTGAAACACATTTTTCCAGCCCTTTACTCTGAGGTACTGTTTATCTTTGTTGCATAGGTGTGTTTGTTGAATGCAGCAGAATGTTGGAACCTGTTTCTGCAAACATTTTGTTAGTCTGTGTCTCTTTAGTGGATAGTTGAGTCCAATGATTTTGATAGCTAATAGTGACCAATGACTGTTACTTCCTTTTATTGTGAAGTTGGTGTTCTTACTATGATTCATTGCTTTTTTTTTTCTTTTTGTTAGAAAGTTATCTGACTCCTATATTTTCTTTGGGGTAGTTGTTTTCATTGGATTGGAGTTGTCCTTCTAGTATCTTCTGTAGGGCTGGGTTGCTGTGTAGATATTGCTTAAAATTTGTTTTGTCATGGAATATTTTGTTTTCTCCATCTATGTTGATTGAAAGCTTTGCTGGGTATAGTAGTCTTGGTTGGCATCTGTGATCCCTTAAAGACTGCATGACTTCTGCCCAAGCCCTTCTGGCTTTCATAGTTTCTGATGAGAAGTCTGGTATGATTCTGATCGGTCTACTTTCATATGTTACTTGACCCTTTTCCCTTGCTGCTTTTAATATTTTTTCTTTGTTTTGTAGGTTTAGTGTTTTGACTTTGATGTGACCAGAGGTATTTCTTTTCTGGTCTAGTCTATGTGGTGTTCTGTAGGCTTCTTGTATGTTTATGGACATTTCTTTCTTTAAGTTGGGAAAATTTTCTTCTATGATTTTCTTAAAAATATTTTCTGGTCCTTGGAGCCTGGAGTCTTCTTTTTCATCTATTCCTATTATTCTTAGGTTTTGTCTTTTCATTGCGTCCTTGATTTCTTGGATATTTTGTGTTTGGGACTTTTCCGATTTTATTTTTTCCTTGAGTGAGGAATCCATTTCAACATGTGTATCTTCAGCTCCTGAGATTCTCTCTTCCATTTCTTGTATTCTATTGGTGATGCTTACATTTGTGGTTCCTTTTATGTTCTCTAAGTTCTCCGGTTCCAGGTTTTTCTCTGTTTGTGTTTTCTTTATAGATTCTAATTCTGTTTTCATGCTTTGTACCATTTCCTTCATCTCATTGAATGTGGCTACTATTTTTTCTTTGTTTCTTCTCTGTATGTCTTTAATTGTTCCTCTACATGTGCTGTTACATTCTTCTGTATTTCTTTCAGGACCTTGTTCATTTCCTGTTTTTGTTCCTCTATTAACTGCATAAGCATAGCTCTAATATTTTCTTTTTT
Source organism: Pachyuromys duprasi (assembly GCA_028658305.1). Lineage (NCBI taxonomy): Eukaryota > Metazoa > Chordata > Mammalia > Rodentia > Muridae > Pachyuromys > Pachyuromys duprasi. The sequence goes on from JAQQSO010006441.1 coordinate 8,331, forward strand.
CTTTGCTGAATTAAAATCTCCATTGCTTTTGGGTGTTTTGGTGGTGCCATGGTGTCCTGATTTTTGTTGGGTGAGTTCTTACATCGACTTCTGGGTATTTGTTCATATATACTCAAGGAGCTAATTGTTCCTTCATGCTGAACTTCAGACTGGAACTGTCAATCTCTGGTGTCTGGAGGATTCTTCAAGATCAGGGAGTTCCAGTGGTTTGATAGTGTGTTTTTTTGCCTCATTTGACCCTGTGGGAGGAAAGGTCGCTGGTGCAGCTTCGTTGTTGGGGAGGGGGAGTAAGAGTGTGTGTGTGTGTGTGTGTGTGCGCATATGCACTGGGAAGGTGTCATAAAGGGGAGTGCTAGGGGAGTATATATGGTTGAGCTATGGGGTTGGGGAGCAAGTGCAGGAGGGGACGAGAGTGTTAGTGCTTTTATTAAGTGCAGACTGTGTGCAAGCACCTGCGCAGGTTTCCTGGATTCCCAGTGTTCTTCACACTGTGGGAGGTTCAGCAGGGTGGACTCTGAGGTCATTGGGTGGTGCTGCAGGCACCTCCTTCTGAGCTAGGGGCTGAGCACCCCAGTCTGGGATGGTATCTTCAGACACCGTAGTGTGGACCAGTTAGTATGTGTCCTATTCAGGGGTGGTGGCTGGTTGCACCAGCACTGTGGGAGGCAGGTGTTCTGCTCATGGCTAGCAGTTGTGTGCCCACCATTTCTCCCAGGTCTGGACTGGTATCTGAGTTGCCTCAGTCTGGACTGGGAACTATGTGTCCCTGTCAGATATGGCAGTTGGTGGGGTGGCAGGAGACTGCATGGTCAGATCAGGGTTAGCCGTTGTGCACAGCTGATGCACGCGGACTGGAATGATGTCTAGAGTGCCTCAGCCTGGCTCGGAGACTGTGTGTGTCCTGGTCTGGGTGGCTGGCAGCACTGAGGGAAGCTGCATGTTCAGATAAGGGCTGTGTGCAGCCGGTCACCCAGAATTTTTCCAGGGATTAACTGCGTGTCCTTAGGACTTTCCCACTTGATTTCCTCACTGTAGGAATTCTGCTCACCTGGAAATCACAAATGCTGGTGTTTTAGGTCCCAGATTTCAGTCTCCTGGTAGCTGTGCCGACACGGCTGTCTTACTCCTCAGACACAGTGTCCTCCTGGGGCCGCCATCTTGGAGTCTCCTTGACCTTATATTATTAATACTCTGTACTATTAGGCTTCAACTCACAAATGTGCAGGAAATTGTTCCCTCTATATCTCATTGTTAACCTTAATTGTAGAATGATATTAAGTGCAGTTTCTTCTGTGACCATTCAGAACTGTCCCTTATGGAAAATATACAAATGTGATGAGAAAAGACACAAGCATTACTTTTTTAAGATGACAAATTAACAATTAGGGCCATAGACTTATAGATAATAACACATAGGAGAACATTTCTGTTCTTGTTAGATAAGTTGAAAGGTAGACATTTGATAGTTTTGATATTACAAATGCTTGGGGGTTTTTGACCATATGATAATTTAGATATACTTATTATTGATATTTAAATTTATATGTGAATATATACATAATGAATATATAGAAAATAATTTTATATTTATTCTTATATAAAAATTTGATTTTATGAGCTCAACATGATTCTGTTGCTAAAGATGTAGATGCATTAAACTGAGATTAATATTCGTATTTCTGTAGGTATTTTAGCTCTTCTCACCTAAGTCCTTTTCTATCCTTGACTTTTATTTTATACTTCTTACTATGTTCTTTTTCCAAATAGACAATAAGCCAACCAATTGATATGATTGTTCCAACTGGTTTACTTCCAAGTCAAAATGTATTAATTGCCATTCCAATTGAAACCAGGCCTTGGAGATATTATTTAATGAGAATAATATATGCCATTGGTGAATTACTTCAAATAAAGTAAAATTCTATAAACTCACAATACTAAATCCTCTGTTATTTAAAACAGTGAGTTAAAAATTTATGGACTCTTGAGCTCTCCGAGCTTACTTAGGAACCTGCCATTTTGGTCACAGCAAGGTGACCAGAAAAATGAAAAGAAAATTAAGGCAGTGGTCCGTTTAAGCTCTATACAACCAAGAGATTTTTATGGTAGTTTTGTCAGTGGTTTAAAAATAGTAGGGATTTTGTATGTTGGAAATACCCATGTTGAGTGAATAATTGGTCCTCAGCAATTAACTGAAGAAAATGTGTTAGACTTACTTTATAGAACTTGTTTATCTTCATTTTGTAGATGAGATCTAGTTGTCTCCAGTTACTATCTTATCCATAAGACCCAATAAAATAAAACCTCAGAGGGATATCTATATATCTATCTATGCATATATTTAAGTAATATCCAGTATATTCTATAATAGTGTGTCTTGCCATACATTAACCAAAATGTTCTTATTGTGTTTTCTCTCTCTTTTTTTTTTATTTTGGCCTCAATGAGTTTTTTTTAAATTTATTTATTTTTATATCAATCACAGGTTAGATACTTTGGATCCCAGGCGTAGCCTCCTCCCTCATTCCTTCCCACCCTCCCACTCCCTCCCTCATCTCCCTCCTCCCCGCCCCCTCCAAGTACACCAACAGGGGAGGACCTCCTCCCCTTCCATCCAACCCCAGCTCATCCTGTCTCCTCAGGGCTGGCTGCAATGTCCTCCCCTGGGATCTAGCCAGTCTGTCACTCCCCGGCTTGTATGGGGAGGGTCAAAGAGTCAGCCATCAAGTTAATGACTGAAAAAGTCCCTGTTTCCCTGAATAGGGTCTTCAGTCCAACAACGAGCTATCATGAGCCCCATCTGAGCGGGAGTTCCAGGCCACATCCACACATGGTCCTTGATTGTAGAAACCTTCTCATACAAGACCCCTGTGTTTGGTCTTTGTGGAGCTCTTGTTCTACCCAAGTCTCACCAACCTCCCCCAGATCTATCATCACTTCTCGCCCTCTGCCAAAGTCTTGATCGTGACTTAAAGTCTTA
>JAQQSO010006442.1:0-11309 GCA_028658305.1 Pachyuromys duprasi
GTGTAGGCTTTTTGCTAATTCCATTGTTGTTGAGGTCCAGCTTTAGTCCATGGTGGTCAGAAAGAATACAGGGAATTATTTCAATCTTCTTGTATCTGTTGAGGCTTGCTTTGTGACCAACTCTATGGTCTATTTTGGAGAAGGTTCCATGAGGTGCTGAAAAGAAGGTATACTCTTTTGAGTTTGGGTGAAAAGTCCTGTAGACATCTATCAGGTCCATTTGATTTAGGATCTCTGTAAGTGCCTTTGTTTCCCTATTTGGCTTAGGTTTAGATGATCAGTCCCTTGGTGAAAGTGAGGTATAGTAGTCTCCCACTATTAAGGTATTGGGATAGATATGTGATTTAAGTTTTAATAATGTTTCATTTATAAACATAGGCTCTCTTGTACTTGGGGCATAGATATTCAGAATTGTGATGTCCTTTTGGTGGATTTTTCCTTTGATGAGAATGTAGTGTCTCTCTTCATTTTTTTTTTATTACTTTTGGTTGAAAGTCTATTTTATTAGATATTAGGATAACTACCCCAGCTTGTTTTCTGGGTCCATGTGCTTGAAAAACATTTTTTCCAGCCCTTTACTCTGAGGTAGTATTTATCTTTGTTGCAGAGGTGCGTTTCTTGGATACAGCAGATGTTGGATCCTGTTTCAGCACCCAGTTGGTGGTCTTACTGTGATTCATTGCTTGTTTTCTTTTAATTTTTGTTGGGATATTATCTTTATGCTATGTTTTCTTGGGTGAAGTTGTTTTCATTGGAATTGGAAGTTTCCTTTAGACCTATAAGATATGATAAACATACTGAAATCTACACACCTAAAGAAGATAAACAAAAAAGAGGACCTGGGGTAAGGTGATCAATCCTTACATAGAAAGTCAAATGGGATGTAGGAGAAAAGAAGTTACAGGACAGGGTCCTACCACAGAGGGCATCTCGAACTCTAATGTCATTATATATGATGAGAACTGAAACAGGATGATATACATGGATTTTTTTCTGTTCTTGTTTTGTTTCTTTTTTTAAAGAACAGAATGTTGAGTTGGTAGAGAAAGAGGATAGATTTGAAAGGAATTGCATTAGAATTGATAAAAGTTCTCAAAGAAACTAATAAAAAATGTTTAATGTTGACAGTTGCTAAAATCACAGAATAATGACATCATTTCTTACCTTAACAAAATCAAAAATATAAGCAACTGTAAAATATTTAGGTACAGCAAAATTTTTGTAAAATCACTGGCTTTTTTTTAAGAGAAATTTTCACTCTAAAGCATAGGCTGACCTTAACCTAAACAGCTTTCTGCTTCAGCTGCCCAATCCCCAAGACTCTGGGATTAAAGGTATGAACTGCTATAGCCAGCTAAGCAGTGACTCAGGAAACCTTGTTGTGGAGATTTGCTTTCAGAGATTGGAAACAATGTTGATTCAATCTTTTATTTATTTAGAATAATGCTATTTACTGGAGCTCAACCTTTGAAATCATTAGTAGAAGCAGCCAGGGAAGGAAGTGGGTGTGGTCTTTAGCGACTATAAAAGGACAGTCCAGGGCCCCACCAGGTTCCCTTTTCTCAACAGAGTGTGTTTCCAAACCTTGAAGACACTGATAAATCTGTCAACTCCAGATATTGAGGATCTGACCCCAGAGCTGAGCTAATATGACTGAGCCCCTACAAAACATTGCTGAGTCCTGAGACAATTCCTTGGGTGAGTACACAGTTTACAGGAACAAAGTCAGCAATATTTCCTATTTTTAATTAATTACCAAACTGAGTTTTTTTTTGTTGTTGTTTAGAAGTGATGGTTCACTATTTAGCAAAAATGATTCTGTTCATATTTGGTCATCTTTCTTGTGTTAAATTTCTGAAGAATTAATAGATTTATCAGGCACACTTTGGATCCTCTGAGGTATTACACTGAGAGGAAGTTCCAATATCCTTTTCAATTGTGAATTTTGTATAATTCTAAAATATTTTGACCATTTCATTCTGTATGTACTGTATATAAGCAAGATCATAACCTCTAAATAATGCATATATATGATATGTAACAATTAAATGGTTACATTTGAATGGTGTGAAAATATCCTGGGATTTAGAGATTTTGGTGGGCAGTATAGAAGTGAAACTCTTAAGATTTATCAGGAAAAAAATTTAATATTTTTCTTTTGAAAATTATAGGAAAATCTCATGGATATTTGAGAGTGGGTGGTATAGTGAAATGTTTTTGTGTTAGAGTTAGATTAATAAATCAGAGCTCTATTGATAAAAGTCAAAGCTCTGGGGAATCAATGTAACAGTAGCATAGTAACAGGAGGAAATATTAAGTGTTTTTACATATTTCGGATACCTTAAATCACCTTAGACCTTGCAACCTTTTTACCAACCTCAAAACACTTTCTTAGACCCTCAAACATCTATAACTTGTGCTTACTAACATTGAAACACTTTCTTAGACCCTCAAACATTTATTTTTTTTAATATTTATTTTTATTTTTTATTAAATTTATTTATTTTCATTAATTACAGTTTATTCACTTTGTATCCCAAATGTAGTCCCCTTACTCATCCTCTCCCTATCCCACCCTCCCTCCCTCTTCTTCTCCTATGCTCCTCCTCCAGCCCAATGATAGGGGAGGTCCTCCTCCACTTCCATCTGTCTATCAGGTGTCATCAGGACTGGCTACAATGTCTCCTCTGTGGACTATAAAAGCTGTTCATCCCCCTCAGGGGGAGGTGATCAAAGAGCCAGACTCTGAGTTCCTGTCTGAGAGAGTCCTTGTTCCCATTATTAGGGAACCCTCTTGGGCACTGAGCTGCCATGGGCTACATCTGTGCAGGGTTTCCAGGTTTTCTCAATGAATGGTCCTTGTTTGGAGTATCAGTCTCCTCAAACATTTATAACTTACATTTGCCAACCTTAAAACACTTTATTAGAACCTCAAACAATATTTCCCATAGGCCTTTGTATGTAGTTATTTACCATGAGATTTAAGTGAGACTGCTAGGAACATTTATTCTCCTTTAGCTAAAGGGATGGTAAAAGGTTATATCTGAGGCCTGTTTCTTGAGTCTGGCAACAAGGCATATTGTGTCTAGACCTGACAATAGCAACTCTAGGACTCAGAGTTAAGACCTGGTCTCCTGCATATGAAAAGAACTGAGAAGGCATCTGACCTCTCCCAAGACAGGGGTTGGGAACCCAGTGTGTGGTCCAAACAGACTTGCAGTGTTACCCCTGGCTGGCTGAGGGTGGTGTAGGTCACTGAATCATGGAGCCATTTGTCCTCCACCAGGCCAAGGAGCTTGAAGGCTGGAAGTGTCTGTGGCTCTTGTTCTGGTTGAGCCTCCATGGCTGGGCACAGAGGACAAACCTGGGTGGGAGCATTTTGACTTCCAGAAGCCAGTCTGCCAGCAGGCAGTGGGTGGCTTGGTGAGGCAGCCATGGGACTAGTGTCCTTCCTGGCTGCAATTGAAATAGTTGTCTGGAGGAGTTGATTTTGACTATACCACAGCAGGATGGGGCATTGCAGATCACTTTTTTTTCTGGGCAGGAATGCCAACAGCCTCATCAGATTAATTTTTTCTGATCTTGTGTTTGCCTGCTCCTGTGATTTCAGTTTGTCCCAATATTAGCCCAGGTACAAGCTGTGATTTATTGATTTTGGTTTCTCTTTTGCCTTTTGCCTGAGATGGCCGGTTCCTTTTCTGTGTGACTTACTGTTTGAGACATTGTTCTTTTTATTTTTATTTTTTGCATTTTCCTGTATTCTTTTGACAAATAAACTGACTGATGAAATGGACAGAGTACTTCTAAACCCATTTGACTTGGTTCTGACTCATTTTGGAGAAATTAAGACTGGGGGTCATGGTCTTTCAGTTGATGTGAGGAAATTGGCAACCAGACCACTTGCCATGTATTGTAGTTTGAAAGGATCTAGTGATTCATCCACTTCCATGGATCAAGTCCTTTCTGACCCCTAGTAACAATCCTCCTTCCACAGGCTCTCTGAAATGAGAGGCCACTGCCATGGCTCCCCCTCCCCCCTTCACTCTGTTCTGCAGGATGGGACTCCCAGGGAAAGAACTCAGAATGCCAAGTTCTATGACAATTCTAGGGATTTGATTGACCCACCAGCCCAACTTAGACGATTGTCATCAGCTTTTAGAAGTGTTGTCTGCAATAGGAGAATACAGACATATTATTTTAGAAAGGTGCAAAAATGCCCCAGACATTGCAGGAGTCCCAACTACTTTCCTTACCAGAGGCTCATTTGAGGTTACAACACAGCTGCAGGTAAGGAGCGTCTCCTAGTTTACCACCAGGCTCTGTTGGCAGATCTCAAGGTTGCCTCAAGATGGCCCACTAATTTGAGTAAGGTATATGATGTCAGACAGGGAACAGATGAAAGTCCAGCCACCTTCCTAGAAATTAATGAAACCTTTTGAAGATATACGCCTGTAGATCCAGAAAAACCTGAACAGACAGGTACCCACGGTTGCTTTGGCTTTCATTAACCAGTCTGCTCCAGATATAAGAAGGAAATTACAGAAACAGGAAAGAATAGGACAGATGACACTGCAAGATTTAGTTGAGGTAACTGAGAGATTGTACAATCATGAGGACAGTTCTGAGGAAAAGTAGTTATGAGACTGCCGGGGTGTGACAACATTTTGCCCAGGTATGGCTTTTCTCACATGATCAGATAACGGACCAGCATTTGTGTTGAAGGTAAGTCAAAATGTAGCTAAGTTTATTGGGGCATATTAGAGATTGCATTGTGAACAGAGGCCCCAAAGTTTAGGACAGGTAGAGAGGATGACTAGAACATTAAAAGAGACCTTAACTAAATTGACCTTGGAGACTGGCACTGACTGGGTGATGCTCCTCCGCTTTGCCATTTATAGGGTTAGGAATTCCCCTTACCAGCTAGGGTTAACTCCCTTTGCGATTATATATGGGATGCCTGCCCCTATGGTACCCAACCTTAAGACTGATGGTACTGCTGAAGTGGATAAAACAGGTTTTGAGAAATGTGTAAGGCTCCTGTGCAAGCAGACAGCTCTTAAAGGGCCAAGAGCAGCTTCTCAGGGGAGAAAGCTCCAAGCCTCTATGGTCGTAAAAGTTGGATTCAACAGGAAGCAAGATATTCCTCTCTTGAAATTAGAGCTAAAGGGAATAAAAATAAGTTTTATAGTTTTGTTTGTTTTGAATATATAAGTTTACTATGTTCTATATATCTTGATGTCTGATTTTTGATTATTAAATATGTTAAGACTTTACATAATTTCTGTCCTGTCTCAAAAACCAGGATTATAAGAATAATATCGTTTAAAATTGTGTTTATATAAAATATTAAAATTGCACTATTATATGTTTGCATACTGCTTTTCTTGCTGGCAGCCAAAGTTTATAACATCAAAATAATACACTTCATTTTTAAAGTAGTGAATTGTTTGCATTGAAAAAATTTGGTTTTGACTTTTAAACTGATTGTTATACTTTATGACTTGATTCCTTAAAAGGGTGTGTTGAAAAAATGTGTTTTTTCATATTGCAAATACAGGTTCTAAAAATATGTTTGAGGCTGTGAAACATTTTAAAGTTTATTATGTATTTTAGACAATGACCTTGGGCTTTTTTCCCTTGACATTTCAGACTTTTATTGAGCACATACAACTGCACTACTTAATATATTTCCTCATGAACTTTTTGTGAAATTCGGATCGCAGTGTATCATTTACAAATCTCTTGTCTGTCTTCCGATCATCTATACCTTTTGCACAGTTCTTAAAAACGACCTCATCGTCCCATCTTCTTTTAACCTTGAACTTGGCCTGAGGCTGGGATGGGACAGTGAGATTAAGGAGAAGGTTTCCACTCAGAATGTTTTCTATGTGAATTTTCTCTTCCTCTGCTTTCTGTTCCTGTTCCTTCCTGGCCTGCTCTTCAGCTCTTTCCTTCTTGATTTTTTCCAGCTCTGCAAGAAGAGCCACAGTATCATCGTCATCACTCTCCTCTTCAAAATCCTCATCTTCCTCATCCGTGAGAGGATCATCGGCATCAAGGTTGGCGGCAGGAATCTTGTGGAAGCGGGGCTTCTTTGACACTGACAAGGAAGTCCTATGTTCTCGGGTTGGATGGTCCCTCTTTTTTTTCCTTGCAGCAGCTCTCTCTCTCTCTCCCAACTCTCTCCTGAAGTCCAGGTTTTGAACTACTTCGGGGGCATCCTGTGTAGTTTGTCTGTATTTTATCTTTGTATGAGAGGGAAGGTCTCTGCTTGAATACTGCTGTGAGAGCTGGCTCAAATTCCCTTCTGCTTTTCCTCTTCCACCTCTTGCAGGTTCAAATGTTGGTCTCGCTGCTGCTGTCATCTTTTATTATTCTGGGGGTCCAATGCAGTACCTTCGAAAGCTCACTCACAAACCACTGCGACCCTTAGCTCCCAGCGACCTTGGACATTGTCACAGGGAACTTGGAACAGTTTCTCAATCCTTTGGGGAAAAACAAAAGACTTTGGTATTTATTTTGTTAATTTTACCAACTGAAACCAAGCTATATTATTTGAGCCAGTTATGAAAATTGCAGTTTTTATAAAGTAATGAAAAGGTGTCTGATGAAAAATTTTATATGGTCTGAAAATCAAGAAAAAATATTTGGTGAAATCAACAGAACGGAGCTGGAAAAGCCTAACCTGACATTATATAGAATATTATGAAAGCTGTAAACTGTACTTGCTTTGTTTTCTTATACCTGCAAGTGTGATTTGATAAAGAACTATAAGATATGTTGCTCTTTATTTAAAGGCTGATGTTCCTTCAATGCAAAATGTTTTTTTTTATGCTCTTTAGTCCACGTTTATAGAGGGTTATATTCAAGTTATTGTTAGTTATTATATAAAATATATGCCTGGTTGCCAGTTCCTAAATAAATGGTTTGATGCTGTTTCTTTCTGGCCCATAGGTTTGAAATGGCAAGCATTGTCCATTTCTGCTAAGGTGGCCAACTGTGTTTACTTCTCCATTTAGTGCTAAATGAAACTTTTGTCCTTTATGATTTTTTTGCTGTTCAGTATTAATGCAGTATGGTAGGATAAGCAATATTTGCTAGCCCTTCTATGTATTGTATCTGATTGAAAGTTTTGCTTTGATTTTAGTTCAGAAAGATATTTGAAGTTAGGCAAATGATTGCAGTTAGTTATAAGAATAAATTTTATCTAGTCTTTTGTTTATGTTTTTAAAGTTAAGCCTATTGTGGGTAATTATGAAGTTTGCCTATGTAAATCTATTTGGAAAAATATGGTTTTAAACCACTTAACTAAGAAATAGGCCAGAATTAGAGATTTATGGCATTCTGTTTTATAGAATGCAATTTAAAACAGATAATTAAAAGAGAGATGAAGAAAAGTTCAGATATTCTGGCCTTCAAGCTTGTCAGAGGTCTGATGAATATGGCATATATATATATATGTATATGTATATATATATATGTGTATATATATATAATCTTATTATAACAGAGAGTCCCGAAATCCTGGCAGTAGCTTCCCCAAGATCTCCAAGAAGATTTGGTCACAATGTGACTCTGGATTATGGTATGCTAACCACTGGGCAAAAGCGCCCCAACTGGGTTTGGAAGAGATGCAGTAATGTTACCTCAACTCTGGGGTCAAATACTCAATGTGTGGAGGTGATAGATCCAGCATGGTCTGTAGCCAGAAGGTGTGGAAACACACTGTCATGGCTGGATAAGAAAGAACCTGGTTAGGCCCTGGAATCTCCTTTTATGAAGGCTCTGAAGACTGTTTACTCTTTTGAGAATTCTCTATATAGACCTGTTTCTTATTTTGACTGGGTTAATTGTTTACTTAATGTCCAGTTTTTTAGTTCCTTATATATTTTAGATGTGTAGTTGGTAAAGAAAAATAAAATAAAATCTGATATAAGGAAGCAGGAAGGAAGGAATGTTTGCTACTCTGCTCCTCTTTCCCTTTTTCTTCAGTGTGGGAACCCAACCCATGGAATGGTGCAATGATCTCAGTAGAATTTATGGTGGATCTTCCCACCTGACATAAATCTATCCGAATAATTAGTAATGTACTTGTGCAGTCATTTTCATGTGAATCCTAAATAACATCAATTGAATACTAGGAAAATTCTCCATGGCACCCTCTTTCCCTTCAAAGACACAACTCCTGCCTTGAATTTATGGGAGGAAACCCTGAGGCATAAATGAAGCTCACATAGACTATTTGAGACTTAGCTATCTAACCAATATATGCTCATTTCTCATCTCTTTTAAATTTTACACCAAGAAATAATCTTGCTTGGATTAATTCCAATTGTTTATGTTTTCTAAAGATTTATTTATTTACTTATTTGTTTTTTTTTGTTTGTTTATATACTATTCTGCCTGCATATATGCCTGAATGCCAGGAGAGGGCACCAGATCTCATTATAGGTGGTTGCGAGCCACCATGTGGTTGCTGGGAATTGAACTCAGAACCGTTGGGAAAACAGCCAGTGGTCTTAACCTCTGAGCCATCTCTCCAAGCCTGATTAATGCCAATTTTGTGAAACTGACTTAAGTTTCTGGGATTTGGCATAGATGGAGTCAAATGGCTTTAGAGGTAGTCCAAAGTAATTCAATCACCAGGACTAATACTCATTGTCAATGATTAGTTTAGCAAAGAGATTCTGGCTTTTAATGTTGCCTTCCTTACCTTCTCTGATGGTCATGTTTCCCACAAAGTTAATTTATTCTATATTAGACACCTCACCACATAATGCTTTGGAAGTACACAGAGATCACTAAAATTAAATACAGAAATTGAAGATTGCATCAGAATTTAACCTGAATGTACCATTATAAATTGAACAGTGTGATTAGTGCTGTCTTTAATTGCATGTAGACTTCCAACCCAATACCATTCTCTGTTAGGAAAATTCAGTTCTCCAACATGGTAGACTCTCAAGCAGCTCTGAAGATACAATGCAATTCACATCAAAATTGCAACACAATTCTTTACAGACCTTGAGAAAACAATTCTCAACTTCATATAGAAAAAAAAATCCCAAGATTTCTAAAATAATCCTGTATAATAAAATAACATCTGGATCCAACACCATCCCTCATTTCAAGTTGTACTACAGATCAATAGTAACAAAAATCATATGGTATTGGCATCAAAACAGACAAGTTGATCAATGGAATCTAATCAAAGACCCAGAAATAAACTATACACCTATAGACACCTGAGTTTTTAAAAGAAGCCAAAACCATACAATGGGGAAAAGAAAGCATCTTCAGCAAATTGTGCTGGTGTAACTGAATGTCTGCATGCACAAAAATGGGAATATATACATATTTATCACCCTGCACAAAACTTAAATCCATGTAGATCTAGGATCTCAATATAAAACCAGATACACTAAATATAATAGAAGTAAGAGTGGGAAATTGCCTTGAACTTATTAGAACAGGAGACAACATCCTGAACAGAACAGAACAATATCTCAGGGACTAAGATCAGCAATGTATAAATGGGGCCTCATGAAAATTAGAAAACTTCCCCAGGGCAAAGGACCCTGTCAATAGGACAAAATAGCAGCCTTAGAGTGGGAAAAGATCTTTACCAACCCTATATCTGACAGAGGACTAATATCCAAAATATGTAAAGAAAAAGAAATTAAACACCAACAAATCAAATAACCCAATTAAATATGGGGTACAGCACTACAGAGCTATCTCAACAGAGGAATATTTTTGGTTGAGAAGCAATTAAATAAAAATTATGTTTGTAGCCATCAGGGAAATGCAAATCAAAACAACTCTGAGATTCCTTGTAACACCTGTCAGAAAAATCAAGTGACAGCACATGCTGGTGAGGATGTGGAGAAAGGGGAGCCCTCCTCCATTGCTGGTGGGAATGCAAATTTTACAACTATAGAAATCAATCTGGATGTTTCTCAGAAAACTGGGAATTGATGTTCTTCAACAACCAGCTATTCCACTCATGGGCATATACCCAAAACATGCTCTACCACACCACAAGGAGACTTGTTCTACTATATTCATAGCACATTTATTCATAATTGCCAGCAAATGGCAACAACAAACTGTACTTATATGCTCTTCCTAAATATCTCTAAGTTCTGGTATGTTTTCTAACAATTTAGAGCATTTAATTGTTATAGATTATATGTATATGCATTATTTAATGGTGATAATACATTCAAAATAGAGTGTTCTTAAAATATTATAGAACTTAGACAATGCACAAAATTGAAAAGTATCTTGTGATTATCTCTCCATATAACACATCAGGTCAAATAAAGTATAGAGATTAATAAACCTAATATTATCCAAAATTTTAACCCACATTATATAACCCACATTATACATGATAACTAAATAGGAACAGAGTCACTTTTTTGTTAAATATCAAAATATCTCTTCTAAGCGAAATCTTCAGTTCCATAATTAATTGAAAATAAGAAAACATCGAGGATTTTTCTCTTGTAAATTGTTCACTCACCCAATGAATTTTATCTGGCCTCAGCAATGTTGGTAGAGATGCAGTAATGTTCCAATGAATTTTCTCTGGCCTCAGCAGGGTTTGGTAGAGAGGCAGTAATGTTGGCTCAGCTCTGGGATCAGATCCTCAATGTGTGGAGGTGATAGATCTAACAGGGTCTGGAGCCAGAAGGTGTGGAAACATAGTAAAGCAAATCAATAGTAAGTTAATGTCTCTACAAGTATCAGCTCAAGGAAGCACAGGAGAATTGGCACGAAAAGCACATTTATGATTACTTATATGTCAAGGCAGTTTTCTAAGGTGAGCTGTGTTTAGTATTTAGAAAGCACAAAGGACCATAATAAGTGTGATAAGATATAATCCTTGATTATATATAAACAAATGCCCAGAAATTGGCGAAAGAAGTCACCCAACAAAAATCAGGACACCATGGCCCCACCAAAAACACCCATAAGCAGTGGAAACTTTAATTCAGCGGAGATACAGGAAAATTATGTTGACGCTATGATTATGCAGATATTGGAGGAACAAAAAGAGAGAAAAAAAGAGGAAATGAACAAGGCCCTCAAAGAAATGGAGAAGAAATTAACTGCCCACATACAGGAACATTTAAAGATAAACAGTGAGGAAACAACCAATATAGGAGACTCAGTCAATCAGTTGAAGAAAACGGTACAAAGCGTGAAAACAGAACTAGAAACTATAAAGAAGACACAAAGGGAGAAGAACCTGGAACTAGAGAACTTAGAGAAAAGATCAGGAACCACAAAGGTAAGCATCA
>JAQQSO010006443.1:0-11307 GCA_028658305.1 Pachyuromys duprasi
CTCCGGAGTTTTTCCTGGGAGTATCTGGGTGTCCCTTGGACTTTTCCACTTGATTTCCCCACCGTAGGAATTCTGCTCACCTGGCAGTCGCAAACGCTGGTGTTTTAGGTCCCAGATCTCAGTCTCCGGGTCGCTGTGCCTACACTATTGTCCTGCTCTTCAGACACAGTGTCCTCCTGGGGCAGCCATCTTGGATCCAGAATCTAGTTTATTCACTTTGTATCCCAATTGTAGCCCCCTCTCTTATCCCCTCCCAATCCCACCCTCTCTCCCTCATCTCCTTCCATGTCCCTCCCCAAGTCCACTGGTAGGGGAGGTCCTCCTCCCCTTCGATCTGACCCTAACCTATCAAGTCTCATCAGGACTGGCTGCATTGATTTCCTCTGTGGCCTGGTAAGACTGCTCCCCCCTCAGGGGGAGGTGATCAAAGAGCCAGCCACTGAGTTCATGTCAGACACAGTCCCTGTTCCCCTTACTAGGGAACCCACTTGGAGAGTGAGCCTCCATGGGCCACATCTGTGCAGGGGTTCTAGGTTATCTCCATGCATGGTCCTTGGTTGGAGTATCAGTCTCAGAAAAGACCCCTGGGCCCAGATTTCTTGGTTCTGTTGCTCTCCTTGTGGTGCTTTTTCAGACAATTAGGAATAGCTTCCTCAAGATCCAGCTATACCACTCCTAGGCTTATATTCAAAATATGTTTAAGTACACAAGGACATTTGCTCAACCATGTTCATAGCAACTTAATTCATAATAGCCAGAATCTGGAAACAACCCAGATGTCCCTCAATTGAGGATTGGATACAGAATTTGTGGTACATTTACACAATGGAGTACTACTCAGCAATGAAAAACAAGGACATCATAGAATTTGCAGGCAAATGGTCGAAAGTAGAAAAGATCATACTGAATGAGGTATCTCAGAAACAGAAAGACAAACAGGGTATATACTCACTTATAAGTGGATATTAGACATATAATATAGGATAAACATACTAAAATCTGTACACCTAAAGAAGCTAAGCAAGAAGGATGACCCCGGGTAAGATGACCATTCCTTATTCAGAAAGGCAAAGGGGATGGACATCAGAGGAGGGAGAAAACAGGGAACAGACAGGAGCCTACCACAGAGGGCCTCTGAAAGACTCTACCTAGCAGTATATCAAAGCAGATGCTGAGGCTCATAGCCAAACTTTGGGCAGAGTGCAAGGAATCTTATGAAAGAAGAGGGAGATAGAAAGACCCATGTTTGTTTTAATGCTAGCATTTCATTTCTGTTTTGGTTAGTGTGACTAGAGCTTTGTCACATTCTTAGGTCTTTTGAGGAGAGAGCCTAAATTTATCTGCTTTCCCTCTCCCTTTTTCTTATTTTATAAATTCCTATGTTTTACTTTTCATGGCTTTATTTATTGTTACTCAATTTCATCTAGCTTCTATTTTTATTTTATTTCTCTTTTTCATTTACTTGGGGCCCAAAGAGGCGACTAACAGTTAAGAGCATTTGCTGTTCTTGCAGAGGACCTGGGTTCAGTTCCCAGCACCCACTTCAGGTGGCTTTCACTTGCCTGTAACTGCAGTTGCCCAGGGAGTCTTCTGTCCTGCACAGGCATCCCCCCACACACTTGTACAGGCACACATATTTACACATAAATTTGTGTGTGCCACAGTTATGCGGGTGGATGTTACAGAGCAACTTGCAGAAGTCTACTTTCTTTCATCATGTGGGTTCCAGAATTAAACCCAGGTCATTAAGGTTGACGGCAGTCACCTCTACTTGATGAGCCATATTGCTGGCCCTATTTTTTTTTTAAACATACCTCTGAGGCTATGATTGTTTCTTCCTGATGTTGTATTAGGAGTTTTCAATCAAGTTTTGATATTTACTACTTTCTTTTTATTATGATAATAATATATATTATTTTTTTCTCTTTAGCCTGAGAATAATGTAAGGACATATTTTAAAGTTCCCAACTGAAAGTATATATCTCGCTAGGTAGCCCAGGCTGGTCTTGAACTCACAGAAATCTGAGTGCTTCTGCCTCCTGAGTGCTGGGTTTAAGGCCATGCTCCACCATGCCCCAGGAAAAGTCCATTTTAAAATGTCATTGTTATCAATGTTGAATTATACTTCAGGGGTTTTTTGTTGTTTCTTTTTCTCAGAAGTGTGATCTTTTCCAAAAAGGATAGTAATTCAAATTACTGTGAAGTGTTATTCTGCTTGAAGTTTAAGCATAATTTTTTTGGGGAGGGTGGATTTAGAACTAATCTTTAAGGTTGTTTCTCTACTCAAATGTTGGTGTTTCTTTTCTTTTTAAGTTTGTGAGGGATCTTTCCTAGATTCTGTTAGCTGAAGTGGAAGAACGTACCCTAATATAGGATGTATCATCCCAGAGGCTGGGTTTCCAACTAAACAAAAAGCAGAAAATGATTTGAGCAGGAGCAAGTTTTCCTGCTTCCTTACAATGAGTGTAGTGAGACCAGCTGCCTCAAGCTCCTGCCACCATGATTTTCTCACTATTACTGTAGAAATGTAAAATCTTCATCCCTGAAATGTTAGCTAAAATAAAATTTCACTAAATTAATTTGCTTTGGTAAGCAATTTTGTCACAGCAATGAGAAAAATACACCAATTCATTCATCTATTTCTGTTTTCCTTTCCAAACTGTTGTGTCCCTAGGTATCTTCTACAGGCAGTTTCTGGTCAGGCCAGCCTGTGTGTCCACAGAACTCTCTGTTGATGGGCACCCTGCCCAGAACTTAGAATGCTATTGAAAGCTGATATGGAGGATGGTGTTTCTGCAGTTAACTGGTGCACACACAATTAATTTCTCTTTTAATTTTGGGCTTGACAAGGCAGCCTTATAGGTAAAGAGAAAGGCAGAGGGAGGCTTTGGTGTCAGAGATTTCCCACCTACCTGTCTTATTCTGTGTTCTACTCTCTTGGGGAGGGGGTGTGATTGGCAGCTTGAAGGGAGCAGCACTCAGAGCCATGGCTCCCTTAGAGAACACCTGCACAAAAGTAGACTCTAGTGTTTTAAAAGTCCTGTGAGCAGTCCTAGTCTTGCCTTGTATAGCTTGGGGTGGGGTGGAGGGGAGGTCGCTGGGTATTATAGGGAGGGGAGTGGGCTTCTGTTTTAAAAATTGCAAATGTATGCGTGCTTCAAAAAAAATGATGGAGACACAGATAGGTCATAATGAAATCACTTTCTAATTCATCCTGAAAATCTGTTAAGGGTGGGGAGCATACCTTTCCATTGTGTTGATGAAGAGAGTTGCATAAGCTTACAGAGGGTGGTAGAGGATAATGTTAGGTGGAAGTGCTCATGACAGAGATGAGGGCTGGGCACTGAGACTTTCCATCTTATCTTCCTTATCTGTGACACATCCTGGATTGGTCAGAATCAGGTCCAGAGGCTGTTGTTTAGAGAGTTTATCACATCAAATGGCAAATAAAACTGTATTGGTTTTGTTTTGTTTTGCTTTTGTCTTAAGACAAGAAATCCTTCCATTTGGAGAATATAAAATCTATTGTATCTTGGGGAAAACGAGGACAGGCTCAATTGCAAATTGCTGTCTCAAGACCAGAGGGGCTTATGCTATGTGCTAGGCAGGGAAGGAACCTCTACTGGACTGGTTTCTCTTCATAATTAGTAGTCATGCACTGACCCAGACTACTGAGGCAAGGGAGAGGACACAGGCAAGAAAACCAGAATCTTCCTCAATGGGTCTTGAGAAGGACAAAACCAGACGTTCACACAGACACACAGAGATTCATTCATTTCTCAAACTTAAATTAGAATTTCCCCCAGATCCAGG
Source organism: Pachyuromys duprasi (assembly GCA_028658305.1). Classification (NCBI taxonomy): domain Eukaryota; kingdom Metazoa; phylum Chordata; class Mammalia; order Rodentia; family Muridae; genus Pachyuromys; species Pachyuromys duprasi. The sequence goes on from JAQQSO010006443.1 coordinate 3,814, forward strand.
AAGGTTCTAGCCTTTGGAGGTACAATGTTCCATTTCTCAGGAGCACCTGGGCTCAGCAGCAATAAGAGCTTATTGTTTGTTCCTTAAATTTAGTCTTCAGTAAAAGCATGGAGTCAGATATGTTTGACCTTGGAATGCTTTCCTACCCCTTTCTTCATCTTGCCTTACCCATATGTCTTGATGTTGATGCGTTTATGTGTCATTCTAGTTCTCAGCTGACTTCAGCTAAGCCCCATGAGAGCACTGACTGATGATCAGAGCATTTCTAAGAATAGCACAAGACATCATATATCCTGAACTCTCTGGGGAAAATATCAGGTTGTGGTTCTGGTCCCAGCCTTACTACTCACTAACTTTGTGACTATGGAAAAATAATTTAGCCTTTCTGGGTCTCATTAATCATAATTCTTGTTCTGTCCTACTGAGATGGTTGGGAGACTCGGTAGGATGTGGCTATGCTTTGGAAATTGTTGAATGCAATATGAAAGCAAGAGCCTGTAATTACTCCCTGTGCTCTCTGTTGCTTAGAGACGGAGAGCTGGGTGATTATTATCACAGGGTGTTCACAACTCACAGGCATCTTCTTTTTGCTCCATCTCTCAAGGAAGTGATCATGTCAAACCTTGGTCACCTCTTTCTATTCTAAGGTGATAGACTTGGGGTTAATGAGGGAGAACTAATTTTCTTTGAGAAGATATCTATGTGAAGGGCAAGGAGAGTGAGATTTTAAAAAGAATCGAAAGCTTTCTGTGGAGGTGGTAAGATAATTGTGAATTTTCATGAACAAAATATGCAGAGATCAGTTACCTTTCAGGAAGAACAGATATGGCTTAAAGGATTGGGGGATCCTGAACTATGTGACCATAGCATAGTTTATAAGAGTTGAGTGTGCTCTGTTTTGAACAACTGAGAATTCAGCAAGTTCCTAAGATCACTAAATTACCCTTTCTTTCTTTTTTCTTTTATTTTCTTTTTTCTTGCTTTCTTTTTTCTTTCTTTTTCTTTATTTCTTTCCTCTTCTTTCTCTTTTTGAGAGAGCATCTCTCTATTTTGTAGCTCTGGATGGCCTGGAACTAGCTATGTAGACCAGGCTGAACTCAAATTCATAGAAATTCACTTGCCTTTTCCTCTTAAGTGCTGGGATTAAATTGTGCACCACCACACCTGGAAAGGTATCAATTTTTTTTTTTGTTGCCAAGGGCTTCTGATTTAGTAGATTTGGGATGATATTTGAGATTCTTTAGTTCCAATAAGTTCTCAGGTGAAATCGAGGCTGCTGGCCACATGGAGTAGTGCAGAAAGTGGCATGCTACATATTTTACAGCACAAAAAAGAATGTCTTTAAAGTGTTGTCTCTTAGTAACGTTTAGTGTTTCTACTGTGTGGTATTATCACCTTGGAAGTAGATGATTATATTTGGTATTGTAGCTCTGTGGTAGAGCACTTGCTTAGTGTGGGCAAGGCCCAGGCTCTGTCCTCAATAACAAGACAAATTCATGAATAAACAAACTAACAAGCCAACCAACCAACCAAAAATGACAATAAAAGACAATGTCATATTAGTTACTGTTTATTCCTGTGATAAAATATCATGACCAAGGCACCTTCTGGGAGGAAGGGTTTATTTGGGTTTATACTTCCAGAGAATTAGAATTCATTATTGTAGGGATGGCACACGGCATGCATGACATCAGGTGGCAGACGTGATGGAGCTGGAAGCTGAGAGCTGAGGGGTCACTTCTTGAACCATAAACACAAGCAGAAAAAGCAAACTGTGAATAGCATGTGGCTTTAAGAGTCCAAAGCCTCCTTCCAGTTTTATATTTTCTCCAACAAAGCCACACCTTCAAAACCTACTCAACCAATGCCACCAACTGGGGACCGTACATTCAAATGTTCAAAACTATGGGGGACATTTCATTCAAATCAACACACTACTAAAACCTAAAAGAAAAAAAAAGAGAAAGAAATACTTATTTTGATACTATGAATGATGCTCAGCTAAGTCTGCAGACAGGAGCCTATCAGAGTTGTCCTCTGAAAGGCTCTACCCAGCAGTGCCTCAAAACAGATGCTGAGACTCACAGCCAAACACTGGGCGATGAGTAATTCTTGATGAAAAGTGGAAAGAAAGAGAAAAGGAACAGGATGTGAAAGGAACTCCACAAGAAGACCAACAGAGCCAATGAACCAGGGTCCAGAGGGGCTTGCTGAGGCTGAAGCATCAACCAAGGACCATGCATGGACTGGACCTAGACACCCCCTACAAAATGCAGTCAATGGGCAGCTTAGGCTTCATGTCAGTCTTCAAGTAGGGAAAGCAGGGACCAAATCTGACATGGACTTAAAAGCCAGCTTTTTTTTATCACTTCCCCCTGGCAGGACTGCCTTGCCAGGCCTCAGGGGAGGAGGACACCCTACTCCTGATGCAACTTGACAGTTGGGTGGACAGGAAGGGGTCTCCCTTTTTCTGAGGAATAGTGGAGGGGGTAGAGAGGGAAAGTGGGATGGGGAGGCAAGATGGGAATGGGCTACAACCAGGATGTAAAATGAATAAAAACATAAATAAATTAATAAAAAAGAAATACCTGTCTGCCATTTGGTGGTACGAACACCCAGCTCTGACAGCTCTACCCCTGTTATACTTTTTGGCTCTCTCTGAATCTCAGATTCTCTCTGTATACAAATTTGGGTTAAATTACGTGGTATTTAAGGTCTCTGAATACAGTGGTAAATTATGAAAAGAAATGGCAGTTTGCAGGCTGGACTGCTGTAGAAAATGTTTCCATGGTATGGGAAGATTGAGGAAGAATTGACCTTAGATCATTTCTGGAAGAGCCCAGTGCCCTGGATCAGTAGAGAAACCATTTTCTCTTTGAGAAAAGTAATACTTAATGTCCTGATTCCCTCCTTGAGTACTGGTCTTTTAAAAGATTGTGATTTGTCACTAGAAACCTTGAGAACTATTAGGATGATTCTCTGGGCTGCCATTTAAACAGCAGCAAGAGAATGGCTGCTAAGTATCTATCAATTGTGGGTGGTCAGTGCTGTCCACGAGGGCGGTATTTCCTTCTCACCTATCATACCAGGATGGGGAACTTCATCTTGCAGCCAAGAGCCCTAAGGTGGTACAGAGTTCTCAGTGAGGAATATTCAAGTGCTTAAGCTTTAAAAACTCTCTTGTAAGTAACACAGTGGTGCTCCCTAAGGAATCAATAATGACCCAAACTAAGGAAGTTCCTGCTTGTGTAATGATACATTGGAGGGAATGGTTGATTTTCTGGGACTGAAGCCAGTTGGGACAGATGGGGAAAGAGAATAAAAGATACTGCTAATACTACTCTTTAAGAAAAAAAAATCTCATTTAATAAACAAAACCACCTATTTGGGTTGGATATTAAACCCATTAAGAAGCAGAGGCTCAGAGATTTGAGTTGCTTCTCCAAGATAACTCAGCTTGTGGGTGGGATTCAAGTCCTTGCCTGACAACTCCAAAGCCTATGTGCGCCCATTCTGCTGTACTGCTTGTCCTGGAAAAACATTCCCAAGAGGAACTGAAGGTCACACTGGAAATCATATTTTTTCTTCAGTCCTAGACAGCTGATCTTGGATTTAGAAGTAAGATATAGTCAAAAGGAATAGAGAAATAAGATATAATGGTGTTCATCCCATTTGCCTTTTTGAGTGAAGATTGATCACCTTACCCTGGTTCGTCCTTCTTGCTTAGCTTCTTTACGTGTACAGGTTTTTGTATGTTTATCCTATATTATATGTCTAATATCCACTTATAAGTGAATATATACCATGTGTGTCTTTCTGCTTCTGGGATACCTCACTGAGGATGATCTTGTCTAGTTCCTACCATTTGCCTGCAAATTTCATGATTTGCTTGTTTTTAATTGCTGAGTAGTCTTCCATTGTGTACCACAATTTCTGTATCCAATCCTCAACTGAGAGAGGTTGTTTCCAGATTCTGCTACTATGAATAAAACTGCTATGAACATGATTGAGCAACTGTCCTTGTTGTATATTTGAGCATCTTTTGGGTATATGCCTAGGAGTGGGATAGCTGGATCTTTTTTCAATATTAATTACAGTTTATTTACTTTGTATCCCAGCTGTAGCCCCCTCCCTCATTCCCTCCCAATCACACCATTCCTCCTTCATCTCTTCCCTACCCCTTTCCAAGTCCACTGATAAGGGAGGTCCTCCTCCCCTTTCATCTGGCCATAGCTTATCATGTTTCATCAGGACTGGCTTCAATGTTCTCTTCGGTGGCCTAGCAAGGCTGCTCCTCCCTGGGGGTGGGGAGGAGGTCAAAGAGCCAGCCATTGAGTTCATGTCAGAAATAGTTCTTGTTCCCCTTACTAGAGTTCTCCCACTTGGATATTGCACCACCATGGGCTATATCAGAGCAGGGGTTCTAGGTTATATCCATACATGGTCCTTGGTTGGAGAAACAGTCTCATAGAAGACCCTTGTGCCCTGATATATTTCGTCCTTGTGGAGCTCCTGTCCTCTCCAGATTATACTAACTCCCCCTTCTTTCATATGATTCCCTGCATTCTGCTGAAGGTTTGGTTATGAGTCTCAGCATCTGCTTTGATACACCACTAGGTAGTGTCTTGCAGAGACCCTCTATGGTAGGCTCCTGTTCTGTTTCTTGTTTTCTCCTACTTCCAATGTCCATCCCATTTGTCTTTCTGAGTAAGGATTGATCACCTTACCCTGGTTACTCCTTGTTGTTTAACTTCTTTAGGTGTACAGATTTTAGTATGTTTATCCTATCTTATTGGTATAGTATCTACTTATAAGTGAGTATATACTATGTGTGTCTTTCTGCTTCTGGGATACCTCACTGCCGGAGCCCACCAGCAGAGCAGAACGGGGTTCTGAGTCGGGAGTGAGGATTGAAATTAATAAAGTACACTACACATATTATGTTCCGAGAGGCTTCTGGCCGTTTCTCTTGGCGCCGATGCACCCTGTACCCAAAAAGCGGAGCAGCCAGATAGTCTAGCTTTATTTATACAAACAGCTTATACAATGGGTTAACTTTACAAGGAGGTGAGGCAGAGTTGTGATTTCAAACAAACTCTCCCACCTGCTGTCACAAAATAAAAGGCAGATGGACTTGCAAATTCTTCCCTGACTCCAGGGGAAGGCCTGGTAAAAGCCTGTCTTCCATGCTGAGACTTGAATAACAATCAGCCGCCGAAAGCGGCTGTGACCCAGCTCCCGACAATTCCCCCTTTTTTAATTATTAAAAAGATATTTATAAGACCATAACTTATGAGTTATGGAGCCCAAGATTGTGCCTGTCTTAGGTTGTTTCTCCCAACGGCATATTCACATCCATAATTTGGCATATGATTTTTATCATTTATGCCCTGCTGGACCAAATAATCCCTGAAGAAATCTTACCCATCATTAACTAACCAACCTCTGCTAGGGAAGGAATGTGGAGGGTCAGTGTCAAATGCGATCAGCTCAGCTTAAACATTCTAAAAGGTTTCCAGGCACTTCTATTGTCATTGATAGGAGCTCACCTCCCATCGCAAGCCAAGTCCAAAATAACACGCCTTAAAAGTGACTTAACACAAAACTCCTTGTGTAAATATCAAGTCTGAAAGACATTTACAGTGACCAATGCAAAAGGCTGTCAGAACAGTTTGAAAGCTTACAAATACAGTGTTAGTTACAATGCAGGCAGGAAACATTAACATTTCCAAATAACAGAGCAAAAGGAGAATTTACATAGGCAGTTACAGAGCCTCCCAAGGATTTTTGGAGCAAGTTTGTTTTGGTTTGCTGAAAACCAGAAACAAAGTTTTAAAGTCAGTCTTTCCTTTTATTTTTCCTGTTTTTGTTGAGAATTGTCCTCATTAACAGAGCAATCAAGTCCAGTCCTTTGGATAAGAGGTTTCTCTCTCTGCATGACATCTTCTCCCAGGAGCAGAATGAGACAAAAGAGTGAGTCTCACAGCTTTGTAGATTTTTTTATCTTCAGTCAGGGCAGAATTCACACTTCTTTGTTTTGCTTTTGGGGAACAGCTTCCTTCAGCAAGCCAGACCAGCCTTTCCGGGATCCACCCGGCTCCTTCTGCATCCTGTGGAAAAACACAAACGTACCCTCATCCCCAAATTAATATCTGCCAAATTATTTTTTAAAGTCAGGGGCCCAGGAAGACCTGAATGGGCTCTAATATGCCCCACATAACAGGGCTGTATACGGCTCCAAATACTTTGTTGAATCTCTCTAAATAGATCTTGTATTTGTTTATTAGCTGTATTAACATATGTTACAGTCTCTAGGACTTGCAAGGCTTTAACTATATAATGGCTATTAGTATACAAGTTAAAAGAGGTAGAAGCCATATTTTTAAAGACTGCAGCAACAGCTCAAAATTCTACAACTTGAGCTGAGGCTGACAATGTTTGCAAAACAAAAGTTTGTCCTTGTAGTACGTACACAGCTTTTCCATTTGAAGATCCATCTGTGAATACAGTTGGAACTTGAGGTAATGGCTTCTGTTTAATTATTTTAGGAAATACAAAAGCATGTTCATTAGCAAACTGAAGTAATTTATTTTGGATAATGATTGTCAATTCGTCCTGAATAATGAGCAAAGGCTATTGCCCAAGAATTTGTATTTTGAAATAACCAATTTACTTGCTGTTTGGTAAAAGGGAATCCAATTATGGAGGGTTCTTTACCAAAATACTTGTGAGATTCTGTTCGAGCCATTTGAACTAAACTAGCCATGGCTTCATAATATGGTGTCAGAACTCGAACAGGAAACACAGGCAAATGTAACCATATTAATAGTCCTTCTTGCCACAGTACAGTGGTTGGTGTATGAACAGTACCCAAAATATATGCACTCCGATCTTTTGAATAATCAATATATTGAACATGTTGTTTTTCAATAGCTAATTCTATCTTTTGTAAAGCATCACGAGCTTCTTTGGTAAATTCTCTTTTTGACAAAGGATCAGTTTTTCCTTTTAAAATGTCAAAAAGTGGTTTTAGCTCTCCCGTAGTTAATTTTAAATGGGGTCTTAGCCAATTAATATCACCCAACAACTTTTGAAAATCATTTAAAGTTTTTAGGTTGTCTTTTCTCAATTGAATTTTTTGAGGCATAATGGTCTGAGGGTATAATCTATGACCTAAATATAAATAAGGTGGCTCTGTTTGCACCTTTTCTGGTGCAATTATTAAACCTAGATCTTTTAAATCTTGTTGTAAGTGTGCAAAAGCACTTAATAGAATCCCTTCATTTTTATGAGCCAGTAAAATGTCATCCATATAATGAATAATATACATAGAAGCATATGCTTCTCTAGTTTTAAAAATAGCTTGAGCCACAAATTTTTGACATAAAGTCGGACTGTTTGCCAGGTAATACAAGCCAATGATACCTCTTCATAGGCTCTTTAAAATTTACTGATGGCACGCTAAAAGCAAATCTTTTACAATCTTGAGGAGCA
>JAQQSO010006444.1:0-11305 GCA_028658305.1 Pachyuromys duprasi
TTGAGGAATGGATACAGAAATTGTGGTACTTTTACACAATGGAATACTATTCAGCAATTAAAAAGGAGGAAATCATGAAATTCGCAGGCAAATGGTGGGACCTGGAAACGATCATACTGAGTGAGGTATCCCAAAAGCAGAAAGAAACATATGGCATATACTCACTTATATAGACCTATAGGATAGGAAGGTCAAGCTGAAATCTACACACCTAGCGAGGGTATACAGGAAGGAGGACCCAGGTTGGTATGATCAATGCTTGTTTGAATGAACAAATGGGATGGACATTGAGTGGAGGAGAAAACAAACAACAGGACAGGAGCATGCCAAGGAGGTCCTCTGGGGGGGTACCTAACCTGTGATTGATATAAAAATAAATAAATTAATAAAAAAATTCATTTAGAATGTCAAACAGGATAGATACCAGAAGGGGTAGAAGAGAGGAAACACGATGGGGATCTACTATAAAGGGTCCTCTGAAAGGGTTCACCCAATAGGGGATTGAAACAGATGCTGAGACTCAGGGCCAAATTTTGGACAGAGTGCAGGTTGTCTTATGGAGAAAGAGAGGTGTATGGATAGTGGTTCATGGATGGAGGGGAAAGGAGCCCCACAATTAGACCAACAAAAGTGAAATGTCTGAGCCCAGGGAGTCCTGCAGAGACTGGTGCACCAACAGAGGACCATGCATGGAGAAGACCTAGACCCCCTGCTCAGATGTGGCTGATTGGCAGCTCAGTCTCCATGTAAGTCTCTGATCGAGGGGATCAGGGACTGCCTTTATCATGACCTCAGGTGACTGCTCTCTGATCATTTGCCCCTGAGGATGCAGCCTTGCCAGGCCATTGAGGAAGAGGATCCAAGCAGTCCTGATGAGATTTAACATGCTATGGGCACATGGCAATAGTGGAGAACTCCCCCTTTCCGTGGACTATGGGAATGGAAAGAGGGAGGGAGGGCGGCACTGGGGAAGCTGTGGAAGGGGGCTTCAATAGGGAAATGTAATTAATAAATTGTGAAGAAAAAATTTAAATATTTGATAGTGGCTAAAAATATATGCTATCAAAATTTATATTGAACATTTTATGAAAAACAGAACAAAGAAATCTGGGTCCAGGGGTCTTTTCTGAAACTGATGCTCCAACCAAGGATCATGCATGGAGATCACCTAGAACCCCTGCACAGATGTAGCCAGTGTCAGCTCAGTATCCAAGTGGGTTTGCTAGTAATGGGAACAGGGACTGTCTTGGAAATGACTCAGTGGCTGGCTCTTTGGTCACCTCCCCCTGAGGGGGGAGCAGCCTAACCAGGCCACAGAGGAAGACAATGCAAGCAGTCCTGATGAGGCATGATAGGCTAGGTTCAGATGGAAGGGGAGGAGGACCTCCCTTATCAGTGGATTTAGAGAGGGTCATGGGAGGAGAAGAGGGAGGGAGGGTGGGATTAGGAGTGAATGAGGGAGGAGGCTACAGCTGGGATACAAAGTGAATAAACTAATTAATATAAAAAATAAAAAGATCTCTATGAGAAGCTATATTAACTATGATACATAACATGGAAAATTGAGTTGATGATTGTATTTTCTGTTAATAAATCAATAAACAGATGAAATGTGTCATCTTTATGAAATACATGTTAATGTATTTTGTATATTAACATGGATATGTTAAATGAAGAAAATATATTCATGATAAATATTAATTGTGGGAAGTCTCTAAAATGTTGTTAAGCATAAGATTAATATGTAAACATATACTTTGCTTTGAGGCAACAAACAACATAAAATAAACTTAACATATTTATTACTATAACAAAATAACTGGTATTTAAAAATAAACAATTTTGAAAGTATGTGAAAATATTAAAAATCTCTGAAGAATGGAGAAATAACTGGAGGAATATTTTGTTGATAGGTAGAATATTTAATATTAATTTCCTTCAAGTTTAACTGTGAAAATACTGGAATCCTTTAATCACAAAACAACTCTAAAAGTTTTTGTGTGAATGTCTGTACACAGGACATGACTGCATAAATTTACATAACTGAGTATAAAATTTAAATTGACTTTTCAGATTGCCAAGAATATCTATTACCAGATCAATTAGTAAAGAAAGAAGATTTGGCTTACAAGATATTCAGAATTACTAAAATGTATAGTAATTCTGAGCTTGTAAATGATGTAAGTATAGATACAGGCAAATTTCCAGAAACATGAGAGCAGCTTGCAGTAAATTCTCTTTCAGAGCCTCCAGAAGGATCCAATTCTACTAACCTTCTAATTTTTTTACTTCTAATCTTTAGACCTTGAGGGCACACATTTGTTTGTTTGTGTTTTTTTTGTTGTTGTTGTTGTTTCGTTTGAGACAGGGTTTCTCTGTGTAGCCTTGGCTATCATGGATTTACTTTGTAGACCAGGCTGGCCTCGAACTCACAGAGATTTACCTGCTTCTACCTCTCCATGTGCTGGGATTACAGGTTTTTGTCACCGTGCTTGGTTACTTTTGTGAGGTTTTTGTCACCATTTTCTGTTGTTTTTTCAAGACAGAGTTTCTTAGTGTAGCCTCCGCTGTCCTGAAACTTGCTCTGTAGACCAGAGTGGACTTGAACTCACAAATCCTGCCAGTTTCTGCCTCCCAAGTGCTGGGATTACTCCACCACTCGTTGACTTGTCACTAATTTTTATGTTTGTTTGTTTTGAGACAGTGTTTCTCAGTGTAGGCTTGGCTGTCTTGGAATTGCTTTTTAGACGAGGCTGGCCTTGACGTCACAGTGATTCACTTGCCTCTGCCTCCCAAAGAGGTGGGATTACAGGCACATGCTGTCTCCAATTTTTTTCTTTAACTTTATTTTTACATTAAGCCGGTGTCTGTCATGCAGTCACCATAAACCTTATAGTAAATTACATAGGTCTGTAATCCAGTTTAGACTCTAGCTTCTTAGAATCAGCCACTTTTCTGACTGCTTTCATGAAATCTTCCTAAACACAAAATCCTGATCGGCACGAATTGCAAACATACCTGCTTCAACACAACATTTCTCAGGTCTGCTCCCTTAAAACCATCTGAGAGCTTTACAGCTGCTTCATAATCTGTTTCACCATGCTCTGTAAGAGGGCCTGTGTGGATTTTTAATGTATCTAATCTTGCTTGTTCATTTGGAATCAATATGTATTTTTCTGTCTAATCTTCCTGGACACAGCAAAGCAGGATCCAGTGTATCTGATCTGTTTGTAGCCATGATCATTTTAATTCTACGAAGAATATCAAATCCATCTATTTGATTTAGTAACTCTGTTACAGTTCTCTGAATCTCTCTGTCAGTTGATGTACCTTCAGAAAACCAAAGGCCACCGATAACATTTATTTCATCCATAAAAATGATGGATGGATGGTGGTCCCTGGCATAATTAAACATTTCTTTAATCAAGTAAACACTTTCACCAACGTACTTGTCTACAATAGAACTAGATACAACCTTTAGGAAGTTGCAGTCCAGCTGGCTGGCAACAGTTCCTGCCAAGAGTGTTTTCCCAGTGCCTGGTGGTCCATATAGCAAACAGCCTTTTGGTGGTATTATTCCTACACATTGGAATAATTCTGGATTTGTAAGAGGTAATTCTATTACCTTTCTTTTTAAATTATTTGTATTCATTACAGTTTATTCACTTTGTATCCCCCTGTACCTCCCTCTCTCCTCCCCTCCCAACCCCACCCTTCGTCCCTTTTGCCCACCTGTACCCCTTCCCCAATCCGCTCCCATTCCCACTGCTTTGTTGACCAGTGACTACATAATTGATAGTTTTATTTCTTTTATTGAAATTATATTATCTTTCATGCAACATATCTTGATTACAGTTTTCCTCCCCCTACTTCCAGTTCTCTATTTCCCCTCACCTTCACTCCAGATCCACTGTTTTTCTGATTCTCATTTAAAAAGAGCAGGTCTCTAAGAGATAAGGGAGGTCCTCTTCCCCTTCCCTCTGATCCTAGTCTATCAGGTTTCATCAAGAGTAGCTGCATTGTCTTCCTCTGTGGCCTGGTAATTGTTAATTTTTTAGGTAGTCAGTAGGAACTAATTCACAGGAAATAAGACATTGTATGCTTTATTATTCAGATGGCCAACTTTTCCTGAGCCTTAATGGGATAACAGCTAGGTTGATAAACTCTTGTCTGCAGTCTATAGTGGATTGACTTTGAGTTAACTTTAGTGTCATCATATTGACTAGTAGCAGTTTTCCATACTTCTACCCACACTGCTTTGAGTTCGACCCCTACAAGGTAAGCATTTCACTTCTTGGTATTTGAAAGAGAATTAAGAGGGAGCTTTAAACACCATTTCTACCATATGGTATTTGATAACAACAGCTCTGTGGGGCACTCAAGAACTATCTCTGTTACATTCTACTTGGCACCAACAGTTCTGTGTGACTTCTCTCTTTAGGACTACGTTTAGATCTTCAGTCTACACTTGCAAGTATTCACCTTTGGTCCATGTAATTCCCACTGCTTTGTTGACCAGTGACTATATAATTGATAGACACATTTTAATCTTTTATTGAAATTATAGTATTTTTCATACAACATATCTTGATTACAGTTTTTCCTCTCTCTACTTCTAGTTTTCTATCTCCCCTCCCCTTCACTCCAGATCCACTCTTTTTCTGATTCTCATTAAAAAATAGTAGGTCTCTAAAAGATAACAACCTAACATGACAAAATAAAATATAATAAGATGAAGCAAAAGCTACCATATCAAATTTGGACATGGCATCCCAACAGAAGGAGAAGACTTCTCAGAGTAGGCACATGAGTGAAAGACCCAAAAATTCTTACACTCAGGAGTCCCATAAAAATATTAAGCTAAGAGCTATAGTATGTATGCCGAACTCCTGGGTGCAGGTGCTATATTAGCTGCTTCATTCTCTGTGAGTTCATGGGTACCTTGCTTAATTCTTTCCGAGGGCCTTGTTCTCTTAGAGTCTGCTATTCCTTCTGGCTCTTAAACTCTTTCTGTCCCCTCTTTCTCAGGATTCCCTGAGTTCTTAAGGGAAGTAATTAATGGATATTTTCTATTTAGATTATCTCTGCATAATGCATGGCTGGGAGATTACTTTCTGAACTATAGGGACTAAGAACAATAATTAAAAAATGATACACAATAAAACTGAAAATTTTCTATAAGGCAAATAACACCATCATTCAGACAAAGTGGCAGTCTACAGATTGGGAAAATATTTTTACCAACTCCACATCTAATAGAGAACTATTATCCAAAATACATAAATAATTCAAGAAATATATATATAATTCCAGAATCTGAAAACAACCTAGGTGTCCCCAACAAAGGAATGGATACAGAAACTGTAGTACATTTACATAATGGAAGACTACTCAGTTATTAAAAACAAAGAAATCATGATATTTGAAGGCAAATGGATGGAACTAGAAAAGATCATCCTGAGGTAGTTAACCCAGCAGCAGAAAGACACACATAGTATCCATTCACTTAAAAGTAGATACTAGTTATATAATATAGTATCAACATACTAAAAATCTATAGTCCTAAAGAAGCTAAACAACAAGGAGGACTTTATGGAAGATACTTAATTCTCATTCAGAAGAGCAAACAGGATAGACAGCATAAGCAGGAGAAGACTGGGAACAGGAGAGGAGCCTATCACAGAGGGACTCTGAAAGACTCTACTGATCAGGGTGTTGAAGCAGATGCTGAGACTTGAAAGGACACTTTGGGCAGAGCGCAGGGAATCTTATGGAAGAAGAAGGTGACAAAAAGACCTGGAGGGGTCAGGAGCTCTACAAGGAACCAACAGAGACATCAAATCTGTGCCTGGATAGGGGAGAGGGATGTTGCAGATATCAATGTTCCAACTAAGGACCATACATGGAGAAGACCTAGAACCCCTGCTCAGATATTGCTCATAGGCAGCTCAGGCTCTATGTGTGTTGTCTATTAAGGGGAGTAGGGGCTGTCTCTCATATGGACTTAATGGCTCTTTGATCACCTCCCATGGGGGGGGGCAGTTAGCCTTGCCAGGCCACAGAGAAAGAGGATTCAGCCAATTCTGATGAGACTTGATAGGATTGGATCAGATAGTAGGGGAGGAAGATGTCATCTATCAGTGGACTAGGAGAGGGCCATAGGGTGAGAAGAGGGAGGGAGTGTGGGACTGGGAGGAGATGAGGGATTGTGTTTCAGCCAGGATATGGAGTGAATCAATTGTAAAGATAGATAGATAAATAAGTAAATATATAAATGGCAAAAATTGTATTCTGCAAAAATTGGAAAACCAAAAAAAGGATACTTTTTTCAATCTTTTATCAACACATACCTCTTACCAGAGTTATGTCAAGTTCAGAAAAATAATTTTAATAAACCTATAACTCCTAAGGAAATAGAAGCATTCCAAATGTACTGATAAGATGATGGTTGAGAAGCACGGTGATGTGACCATAACAAATTGTGGTGTTACCATTTTAAGCATGTTGGAGGTTGATCATTAGCTAGACAAGTTGACGGTTGAACTGTCCATAACACAGGATGAAATTGGAGATGGAACCACAGGAGTGATTGTCCTGGCTGGTGCCTTGTTAGAAGAAGCTGAGCAGCTGTTAGATCAAGGCATCAACCAAATCACAATTTCTGGTGGCTCTACAGAGGCTGCCTGGATTGCTATAGAGCACCTGGACAAGATCAGCGTGTGCTTGTTGACATAAAAATTTCGAACCTCTAATTCAAACTGCAAATATCATGCTGCGCTACAAAGTGGTTAACAGCTGTCATGGACAAATGGCTGAAATCTCTGTGAATGGTGTCCTTACTGTGGCAGATACAGAGAAGAGAGATGCTGGTGTTGAACTTACTAAAGTGACAGGCAAAGTGGGTGGGAGACTGGAGGACACCAAACTTATAAAAAGTGAGATCTTTGATAAGGACTTCAGTCACCCACAGATGCAAAAAAAATGTGGAAAATGCTAAGATTGGAATCCTCATATGTCCATTTGAGCCACCTAAACCAAAGACAAAGCACAAGCTGGATGTGAGCTCTGTGGAAACACGAATAGGAGAAATTTGAAGAGATGATTCAGCAGGTTAAAGATTCTTGTGCTAACCTAGCTATTTGCCAGAGAGGATTTGATGATGAATCCAATCACTTACTTCTTCAGAATGCCCTGCCTACAGTGCACTGGGCAGGAAGGAGGACCCTATATTGAACTGATTGCCACTGCAACAAGAAGACATATTGTCCAAAGTTTCTCAGAGCTTACCTCTGAGAAGGTGTGCTTTGCTGGTGTGGTGTGGAAGATCTCATTTGGCACTTTAAAAGACAAAATCCTGGTCATTGAGCAGTATAAGAACTTTAGAGCTGTGAGCATTTTCATCAGAGAAGGAAATAAGATGATCATTGAAGAAGCTAAAGGATTCCTCCATGATGCCCTATGTGTGATCTGGAACCTCATCCATGACAACCATATTGTATATGGAGGAGGGGCCGCCGAAATATCCTGTGCCCTGGCAGTTAGCCAAGAGGCACACAAGTGCCCCACTTTGGAACAATATACCATGTGAGCTTTTGCAAATGCCTTGTATATCATCCTTATGGCCCTTTCAGAAAACAGTGCCATGAATCCCACCAAGATCATCACTGAAGTTGAAGTCAAACAAGTGAAGGAGTCCAAACCAATTCTAGAGATCGACTGTTTGCACAAGGGCACCAACAATATGCAGTAGCAGAATGACATAAAAGCCTTGATTGGCAAAATGCAACTTATCTCTCTTACCACACAGATGGGTAGAATGATTCTGAAGATTGATGACATCTGTAAGCCTGAGGGATCTAAAGAATAAATTGTACCATCCACCACTCTGCCTAAATAAAGTGTGTCATACTGCATCTGCATTTACTGATAGTCCTATCACAGCCTGCAGATGCTGGAATAAAAGCAGCTGCTTGGTAAAAAAAAAAAAAGACTAAGTACATAGACTATACAAATATTATACTTTACATATTTCATATTGAAATTATATTCATTATAAACATGGTAAATACTGATATTTTGCATTTGAGAGGTTAAT
Source organism: Pachyuromys duprasi (assembly GCA_028658305.1). Lineage (NCBI taxonomy): Eukaryota > Metazoa > Chordata > Mammalia > Rodentia > Muridae > Pachyuromys > Pachyuromys duprasi. The sequence continues at coordinate 8,096 of JAQQSO010006444.1, forward strand.
TTTTATATATGATGGTTAGACAAAATATATAACTATAGTCTTATGTTTCATTTTCATAAAAAGGATATTTATAATTTCTCATGTTCATTTTATATTGAAGAATCCTAAGGTTTCTGTTTTACTAACTTTTATACAATATAGATTAATATTTTGTGCTTACATCTAATCATTTGTCTATTTTATATTTAGCATTTTCTAATGAGCATTTAATAAAGATCTTCCTTAATATTTATTGCCTCATTAACGAGGTTGTGTTGGTTACTAGACTCATATCTGTGTGAGAAGACTATGCCTTCAGCCAAATGCATTCTTCTGCAGAAGGCAATAAACATTGCTCTGTCTGAAAGTCACAGGCAAAATGAAAACATGCGTGTCATGCTGAAGGGAAGTAACCGTGATGTGGATGGCTCTAAATAGCATATTTGAGAGCCCTTGGACGCAATATGACTCTATAAGCAGGGCTACTTGTCAGGAATAACAATTATAATACTCCTTTAATTGGGAAAATTAATCAGAAAGCGATATCTGATATGCTTGAGATTGGTGAACTATTAAAATACTGGGACAGATTTAAGGCACTGTCAGTACAGGCATTCTCATAAACAAGAAAAACATCTTCTCAAGTGTTTTATTTTAGGTCTTTCCCACTGCTTCTTTGCTCCAGCCTTTGCTTAAGTAAGCTAGATTGCATATGCGGCACTAAGGAGGGTGCTGGGCCACTAAACCATTCTGGGCACATGTGCATGCCCACTGCACCCACAAATCATGCCAGCAATACCACCTGTGCTTATACTCTACCCTTCCAGGCATCTACATGCACTTGCACCTGGTCCTTCAAGGCACACTTCCACAGACATGCCTGTGCTTGTGCACATACTACTGTAACTTTCCTTCTTCATCTACATCTGAAACACCAACATCCATTCTCAAACCAGTGGACCTCTCTCCTATTCCTGAACTATTCCAGGCTCCAGAGACAGACATACCCAGTATGCAGTACAGGCAAATACAGAAACTCAAAAGGCGAGAGGCCTGCATAAGAACACATCGAACAAAACTCAGGATATCATGGCTTCATGAGCACCCCCCCCACACACACAAATGAATGGATAGTTTAATTCATCAGAAACACAGGAAAATGATCTTAAATCTATGCTTATCCAGTTATTAGAGGCACAGAAGAGGTAGCTAACCAAGCTCTCAAAGAAACACAGGTGAATACAGCTAAACATATATTAAATGCTTTTGACATATAATATAGGATAAACATATGAAAATCTGTACTCCTGAAGAAGTTAAACAATAAGTAGGACCCTCGGGTAGATGCTCAATCCTCATTCAGAAGGGAAAACAGGTTAGATATAGGAAGTGGGAGAACATAGGGAACAAGACAGGGGCCTATCACAGAGGGCCTCTGAAAGACTCTACTGATCAGGGTATTGAGGCATATGCTGAGACTCATAGCCAAACATTAAGCAGAGTGCAGGAAATCTTATGGAAGAAAGGGTCAATAGAAAGACCTGGAGGAGACAGTAGTTCCATAAGGAGACCGAAAAACAAAAAAAGTCTGGGCTCAGGGGGCCCTGCAGAGACTGATGTATCAAACAACAACTATGCATGGAGAGGACCTAGAGCCCCTTCTAAGATGCAGCCCCTAGGCAGCTCATCTCATGTGGGTTCCTGAGTAAGGGCAGCTGGGGCCTTCTCTGACTTGTACTTGTTTGGCCTGTTGTTTCAACACTTCCCCTTGGTGGTGCAGCCTTGCCAGGCCACAGAGGAAGAGGATCCAGGCAGTGTTGATGAGACTGTTAAGCTAGGGGAGGGAAGGAGGTCTCCTCCTTTCATTGGACTAGGGGAAGGGAATGAGAGGAGAGGAAGGAAGGGTGGGACTGGGAGGAGAAGAGGGAGGGGACTACAATATTAAATTAATAAATGAATATTTAATGCAAAATAATTTAGTGAAAATTAAATAAATTCATTAAATTAATTAACTAAATGAATATTGTGCACATACATATCATGCTGTGATCCCCCGCTACATAAAGAATTTTTCTTGTAATGAATGTCTGAGACATTTTGTACAATTCATTAATTTAATATGTTCACTCTCAGACATTCATTACAAGAAAATTCCATTGAGATGGGACAGATTATATCCAGGTTGCCTGTGCATGTCTCTGAGGCCTGAGAATGGCGAACTTTCAACCCTCTGCACTTTCCCTTGCCCAGGCAGAAGCTTCAGCAGCAACCCTAAGTACAGGCCTCCCTGCTCTGTTACTGAGACTGCTGAGGCTGCCTCAAGTACAGGCCACCCTGCCTAGCAGCCAAGCAGCAGACACCACTGATAGATCTTCTATACTTCATTTGTGATTATGGGGCAAAATCTGAGAATAGAAAAACATGAGACCCCTGTGCTTTCCACATAGGCCTACTAGTGAATGTGCCTTCAAGTGTGTGATTGCAGAGCTAAAGGTCTGGTATCCCTCTACCCTAGACATCTGATATCTCCCACCCACACCCCACTGTGGGCAACATAGAGATCCCTGGGACAATGTTCTCAACATTGAAGCCCCTGTTCTATGGGTCTCCCAGTGGAGTCCAGGCAAACAATTCCTGGAGCCAAAATTGTGCAACCCAGACAGATATGAGTACCTGGAGGAAAGTACAACATGCTTGTGGGCCACTGAGTCACACAAGGTACCTGCACACATGCACTGCTCAAGCACCCTGACCAGTGCTTATACTACACCCTTCCAGGCATCTACATGCATTAGCACCTGGGCCTTCAAAGCATGCTTCCAAGTACATTCCCACGCTTGCCCAAAAGGGCATGTGGTTTTCCTCCCTTAGCTATATCTGCAACAGCAACACCCACTCTCAAACAGGTGGATCTCTATCTCTTCCTGAAGAATACCACAGACTCCAGAGACAGACAGACCCAGTCTACAGAAGAGGCTTCAAGCACAAATAGCATAGGATAAGGACTGTCAGATGGCTAGAGGCTGGTATAAGAATAAAGCCTCCATCCCTGACCTCAAGCTGTACTACAGAGCAATAGTAAAAAAACTACATGGTATTGGCATAATAACAGAATAGTGGATCAATGGAACCGAATAGAAGACCCAGAAATGAACCCACACACCTATGGAAACTTGATTTTTGACAAAGAAGCCAAAACCATTCAATGGAAAAAAGACAGCATCTTCAACA
>JAQQSO010006445.1:0-11305 GCA_028658305.1 Pachyuromys duprasi
ACAATTAGGAATAGTGATTCCTCAAGACCCAGCTATACCACTCTTAGGCATATATCCAAAAGATGCTCAAGTACACAACAAGGACATTTGCTCAACTATGTTCGTGGCTGCTTTATTTGTAATAGCCAGAACCTGGAAACAACCCAGATGTCCCTCAGTTGAGGAATGGATACAGAAATTGTGGTACTTTTACACAATGCTGCTGGTTTCTTGATCCAGTTTTTGACCTAGGATTAACTTTATTGACTCCATTGTACACAAAACTCTTGGGTTAAAGGTGTTTGCTAGGGCTGGGTAAACTGCACCATAATCACCTGTTTACAATAAAAAGAAAAGTTTTGGATTAAAAAGGTGGATTATAGGGTTCAACCACACCAAACAAGAAGCAGGGTTTTATAGTTCGTAATTTTGGGGTTCACAATGGAATCAAATATCCTGCAACAACCACCAGACAGAGTGGCAAGAAGCAGCCACAACCTCCAATTTGTTTTCAAAGGCAAAAATCACAATTGATATGTATACAAAATGGCAGCTGTATGCATCAAGGGAGCACTGTTTACAGAAGTGGAGAGACAGCAGTTTAGGGCTCAGGCATTGAGGTCAAGAAATTTATGACCTGTCTAGAAACCAGCTCACCCAATGTAGTTTTACCACTTATAACATTCTTAGGATACTTTCACAGGATGCCATAACTATAGCTCAGAGCCTACTACAAAATAAATTAAAAGTTCCAGTGACTACCCCTTCCCCAGTCCATCTTCAGGGTCCTAACGTGCAATCAAGTTTAGGTCAAAGGAAAGGTGTATGTATAGCTAAGTCGATGGGTGGTGTAGTTCCATCCATTATTATGTCTAGGATGGACTAGAAAGCTTCCGCAAAAGGGAGGGAGACACAGGTCTTACATATGTAAGACCCTAGAGTCAACCATTTGGCCAATACAATTTCCACTGTTTAACACAACATTGGACCCATATGGATGGGGAGAAAAACCTGGCTAAACAGTGTGGTCTTACTTCCTAGGTCTGGATCTGGCTAACAAAATGCCTTCACCCAGAACCCTGAAGACTCACCTGCCTGTTCAGATGGTACCACCTTCCTTCTGGAAAGAAAACTCAAAGGTAAGAACAACCCAGTTCCATCACTAAAACAGAAACAGGAGGAATCTATAGGACGGGTGGTGGCATTACCCCAAAGGCCACATACTCCTTTTTGCATCCACCTTTACTTCAGAATATTATTGCTGGGTACCACTGGAAGTTTTCATACAAAGTTCTGATCCTCTGAGTACTAACCTGTGCTAAATGAGAGAAATCAATCATACAAAGCAGAGGGTTCTGGTTGAGGGTGGACTTTTAATTTGGAACCTCTGTGAAGCAGGGGCCAAGGAGGATGTGAGTGAAAAAGCAGAGTATCTGGGGAAACCCAAACTGAAAAGCAAAACAAGACAGTGAATTGGGGATGTTTACTACCCTACAAGGAAGAGGCCAGAAGGATTCCAGTAACATAGTTTATATTGCAGCCCCAAGCAATATTCAACATAGCTGTTAAGAGTCCTACTAAACAAACAAAACTATCAGAGAGCCTGCCTTACCTGCCTTAGGGTATTTGTTGTGCCAACTCCTAGCCAGTAGTATCCCTTTTGAAATGTGGCCTTGTCTAGAACATGGTTTTTGGTTCAGACTGTAGCAGTTGAGACCATCTGAAAATACCTTTTCTACAACCATAGACCAAACACCCCAGTCTAATGAATACCAATAAAAACATGTCCATCTTGTAGGCAAAATTTAGTACTCTTCCTTTTGGAGTAAAAACTCTAATTTGGTGGTATACAGAAACTTTATCTACCCTGATAGAGACCTTATAAGACAAAACTAGATCCCAGTATAGCATTTTTCTTTCCAATATTTACTTTGTTTTGACACATCTTAATTCTGAGCTATTACAAATGTAGACACAGTTCTCATTCGCACTAAATTCAGAAAACTCCAGACCTTTTTATCTATGCACGTACCAATACACAGCTAAAGGGAGGAGAACTTGATAGCTCTTTCATCATCAAGTCTTGAAGTAGATAATATTAACATGGAAAAGTGGAATATAAACCAAATATCAACTTTAAAATGCAACAGAAAGGGAGGGATGGTGGAATTGGGAGGGGCAGAGGAATGGAACTACAGGGGGGATACAAAGTGAATAAAGTGTATTAATAAAGAAAAGATTTAAACAATAAAAACTGCAGCAGAAAGTGTGACTATATAGCAGAATCAGAAGTCTATGTCAGCTGGGCCATTAAATCTCTCTGGAAACTAAGCTGTGTGGCAGCAGCTAAAAGAGCAAGTTGAGATTACAAAGTGTCCCAAAGTTAGGAATATAGCAGGCCTGAATTTTCCAAGGAAACACTAATTGACAAGGGTATTTGACTAAGAAACCTTCCTCACTATAGTGCTTGGACACAAATGCTTTTGAATACTCTCATTTATCTCTTTGGGGGAATGGTTTCCATGATTCACAAATCCTTTATCTTGCTCATCTCCTGTGTTCAAACAATGTACAATACAGCTAAATAGTGGTCCAGTTATCAAAATGTTGCCTGTTTTCCTGAAGGTATACCTAGGGAGCCTTAGCTTTAAAGCTTGTTGGTGTTCATTTCTGAAAGATTGTGGGGTCTGAGGTTCAAGGGGCGTACTGAAACACATTATCTTTTTGGGTAAAAGGTTTATTCAAAGACTTATTAATACCACCATGGACAGACAGACAGTATGGTGGGGGCTCTGACAAGAGTTCAGGCCTATGTGGCAGTCTCTTTTTATAGCCCAGAATATGTTTCATGCAGTCAGACTGTCTGATTTCTAAGCAGCAGGGGGAGGAAAGCATTCTGGGATAGGAATGTGGGACTCCAAGAACATTGGAAAGAAGGACCCATTTATTTAAGGTATTTCTCTTGTTCAGGAGGAGGTTGTTTTGCACTGGTAGCCCTCTGATGTGCTATGGTCTGACAACCTGAACTTACAAACTTTCTCAAGGAAAGGAGAATGATGCCTGCCATTCTCCTGGAATTCAGGCACTTGAGGAATGTGTTATCGGATAGAGTTTCACACTGTCTCCATAATAGTTGTCTTAGTTAGGGTTTCCATTGCTGTGAAGAGACAGCATGACCAAGGCAACTCTTACAAAAATAAACATTTAATTGACCCTGGCTTACAAGCAGCAGAAGCGGGAGATTATCTTCCTCACTAGGCAGAGCTTGGGCATGGGAGACCTCAAAGCCCGCTCCCACAGTGACACACAACAAAGCCACAGCTACTCCAACAAGGCCATACCTCCATAAGCAGTGGCCATACCCACCATTGCTTAGGGGCCAAGCATTCAACCACATGGGTCTGTGGGGGCCAAACCTATTTAAGCCACCACATGGATCTTGCCATTTCTTCTATAGTAGCTGTAAGAATGAAGCTGCTGCAGTAGGTATGGCCTGAGTATAGGCAGCTCTGGGAGAACCAATAATCTCACCAGGATTTCTGGGTATTCCATTCTTGGTAATCATATGATACTGTGGAAGTGGGCTCTTAGTCTCATTAAGGAAGAAGTTTAACAATGGACTCAAGTGGAAGCTCATGGGCAATTTTGTTGGAAAAAAAAAAACACTCCAGGGGAGGCATTCTATAAATATTGTAAGATGCCTGGAAGAGGAGAATGGAGAAAAGGAAGAAGTCCTGCTGTTTGAGTTAAGCATTGAAGTTAGCCGTTATGACAAGCAGCCATATTGCAGGGGCAGGGGAGCATTAGACAATGAGTAAAAATAAGAGAGAGAGAGAGACAGAGAGAGAGAGAGACAGAGAGAGAGACAGACAGAGAGAGACAGAGAGAGAGAGAGAGAGACAGAGACAGAGAGAGACAGAGAGAGACAGAGAGAGACAGAGACAGAGAGACAGAGACAGAGAGACAGAGACAGAGAGAGATAAGGAAAAGGAGGGAAAAAATATTGCCTAATTCAAAAGAGCAAGCAGGCCCAGCAGAACCTCATGGTAGATTTAAAGTGACTGTGTTAAGTGGCAGAAATTCTTGGAATGAAAAGTACATTATTTCATTAAAGGATTAGTTATTTCTGCTGTCTCTTCAGCATGGCTTAAGTGAATCTACTTCCTGAGACATGGTCCTTTGACCAAGCAATTGGCCAGCCAAGCTGGATCAACTAACTTTTAAAGGAGAAAACAATGGATGTTTCCCAACCAGGGGTAGACCCTGTTTATTACGCAAGAAGGCAAAAGCTTTCCTGTAATGGTCCTTCAGTGCTGCTGTAACCTTACTATTGCCAAACCTGTAGACCCAATGTCAGAAGAGATACAAATACACACACACACACATACACACATACACATATATACACACCTCCTTAATCATAATACTAACACTTTTTTTAAATAAAACCAGTCTTCTAAATACTGAAAGCTTTGTGGATGGCAGCCCCTCTCTCTATGCACTTACATGTGAGTAATAGATGACTTCCAATTCTTTGTCTAAACTCTTCATTTTATGATGGGTTTATAGGTGTAACGCTGGTGGTAAATGCTACTGTATCCTAGGCAGCAGAACTTGGGAATGTCACTGTTGCCAAATGGGCCTTGCAGATGCGATTATGGATGTAGGGATCATCCTAAATTATCTAGGCCCTAGATTTTACCTTAGAGGTATTTATTAAAGAAGCAAGTAGGTATAAGAAATATAGCAACTAAAGCAATAAGAAAGAGTGATTCTAGGAAAGGTTCAGCAGCTAAGAATTGCAGATGATTTTCAATGCTAGAAATTATATGGAAATTAATTTTCCTCTAGAATCAACAAAAGGAACCGCCTCTGTTTGACAGCTTCACTTTAGCCCAATGAAACATGGCCTTCAAATTCTAAGATGATACTTCTACTTGTTTTTAGCCACTACATGTATGATAATTTGTTATAGCACCAACTAGAATCTAATATAAATCATCAAACACTTAGAAATTATATTTGACTTTGGATGCCATATTGTAAGCATTCTTACATATATACTCTGTGCCTCGGACTTGTTTCTAGTCTGTCAGGCCTTGAACACAATACCCAATACATATAATTTTATGTAAAACAGGTGCTGAAGATTAAATAAGGAAGCATTTGTTTGATATATATGAGACCCTGTAATGTAACATATAAATGTATATATATCTATATATGATAGTAATAAGTATAGTGCCTCACACCTTTTGGTTTTCTAAGTGCCTTAATGAACATGGAATAAAAATTTTAGCAAGAAAGGGAGCAGAGAAACAGTCATAAAGGACTGAAAATATTGGCAAAAATGCAGTTGGAAAAACACACGTTCAGTTCACCAGGATGGAAACAAATGATTGAGGCATCAGACAGAAGTACTTAAGAAAAGACTAGTATACTTGTATCAGACAAGAAGATTTGCAATGTTACTTATAGCAAAATGCTTAGCACAAGGTACTGATGAGGTAAGAAGAGGTTTATTTTGGTTTATTGTTCTGGAGGCCTAGGCCGTACTATTCATTGGGCCTCTAGTAAGAGTATCATATGATGATAGAAATGAAATCCAAAGTAAGAAGTTGAATCTCAGAGTAGAAAGAAAGAGGAGGAGGTCCGCAATACCTTTGGATTGTATACCACCAATGCCCTAAAGATTTCCCTTTAAGCCCTGTCTCTGAAATGTCCACAGTAGCTCCTTGTAGAACTACCTCAAGTATCAAGTCTATAGCTGGCCATATGGGGGAATGCTACTCATGTCAAACTGTAAGTCTCTTCCTCCCCTAACACTGCTGTAAACACATACAGCCACACCTTAGAAAGGGAGCCAGGTAGTAAGGAAAAGAAAGGGACAGACAGCAAGACAAGAAGACAGGTCACCTCTCCTTTGTAAGATCATACCATTGTCTTCCCTACACAAAAATGCCATCACAAATATCTTAGACACCTTCACCTTAGATTCTACAGCCCCAAGAACTATGAGAAATTAATTTCTTTTTTGAATAAGGCACCCTGTCCTGAGCATTTTCTTACAGCAGTGAGACTGAACTAAGACACCATGGGTAGCTTCCTTATTCCCCAAGTTAGTTTAGGGTAACAACAATATTTATAATGTAAACCACAACACCTTTAAAATAAAAAGTATATAATTAGTAACAATGTTAAGACTACAGCTATAAATCAGAATGGTTTGTGAGAAAATTAGAAAAGGTAGTCATGTTGATCAGATAAACACATGCACACTTAATTTCTCCAATAAATTAACCTGCTATATTTAAAATATTTTCAAAGAACATGAGCGTTGAAACTGAATAATGATAATTTCTTGTCTTGTTTCCTCTCTGCCTCCCATTCCCTTTGCTGGACAAACCTAGATTATCTATGTGGCCAGAAATGCCAAGGACTGCCTAGTATCCTACTACCATTTCTCAAGAATGAACAGTATGCTGCCTGACCCTGGTACCATGGCAGAATACATTGAAACATTCAAAGATGGAAAAGGTGAGTGAAAGAAAATGGTCATGTACTACTTCCTAACCCATGTGATGACAAAAGACAAGATTTTTAATAGGCATTTGCATCCCTCAAGGTCATTCAAGGAAGTAGATGATATAGTCTGACTAGGTTATCTCTAAGGACTTTGGCAAAAATACTATTGAGAGCTTTGAACAGAGTCTGGGAAAGTCAGCAAGGGCTAGTAAGGGTTTCTGGGGAATACAATCCCCTGGAGCTATCAGAGGGACTCATTTGGCTTTGACAGTGGCAGCTGTCAACCAGAGTGACCAACAGGAAGTACAAGGAAATAAATGCACCATCCTCCTGTCTCAAAAAGCCTTCCAGTGCCTCTTTGAACAAAGTACAACCATAAACTGAGTTTCAATTTTGGGGCATCGTTTTCAGGGCCAGTTAAAGATGGCCAGCAGACTTCTTACCACTCACCAACACAGAAAGCAAAGTTGCCCAGATACCTGGTAGTAAAAGATTTTCTCAAGGTTTCTTTCAAAATCATACGCTTATGATATAATATATAATTTATATAAACAATTAATATTATATATAAATTATTATTGCTTAACATTAATCTATGTGCCATGTGATGAGGCAAGAAAAGTAAGAGTTTTGAACTTAGTCATAAAACAACTCTCTGTTTCAGAGAAAGATGAATGATGGGAATAAAAAAAAACAAGGAATTCATAATGTATCTTATCATCTCCCTCAATATTACAAAAGAAAGAGGGGTCAAAAGCATTTAAGAGTCAGGGGAAGTGAATGACTACAAGAAATCTATGCTCTGGCCACAGCAGGGGATCTGTATATATATTCTAATTGTGGGAGTATTCATAAGCCCTGTGAAAGCGCAAGCCACACCAAATTCTAGCATTAAAAACCGGGCGTAAGAGTCCTCCCCTAACAAATGAATTACTGGGATTGTTAGTTGTTGAAAGATAATGGGTCAGTTTTCTGTAGGCGTATAGCCTCTGGTAAATCAAGCATGCTCCAGACACTGAAGAATATTTGTACAAATTAACCTTGATGGGAATAAAAAGATACAAAGTTGGGTAAGAAAGGGGCTATATATCTGGTAAGACTTGAGGGAGAGGGCTGAGAAATTCTCAAGTGTGTGTGTGTGTGTGTGTGTGTGTGTGTGCGTGTGTTGTGTATGTGTGTGTGTAAAACTGTCTTCTACAACTAAGAATTCTGTTCAGGATCTTTCCATTTGTTTGCACAATTGTTCTCAATTGTTTAACAATTGTTCTCTTTCATTTAACACAGTCATTCTCATGTGATAAGTTTCAAGGTGACAATGACATCCCATCTATCTCTTTCCTCCTCAGTGCTGTGGGGCTCCTGGTATGACCATGTCAAGGGCTGGTGGGATGTGAAAGACCAACACCGTATTCTCTACCTCTTCTATGAAGACATGAAAGAGGTGAGGGCAGAGTGATCTCCATTGCGTCTTCCTGCATTCTCATATCAAATATCCCAGTGATACCCTGGGATGTGAGCTTGTCTGCAGAATACTCTTGAGGATGTTCTCTGCCTCCATGACACTCTGCAACTCAGTTTTCCCCTAGAAACTCTGCAACTCAGTTTTCCCCTAGAAGCTGTAACTACTTGTTTGGCTTCTAAGTTTTATTTTGACTTTCTTTCTGCTAGTTTTCAGAGTATCTTTCCTCCTTAGAAAACAGAGCAGGTTTTATAGTCAAATCAACTGATTAGATTCTGACGCTCCTAAGCCATGTTTCATTATCTAAAAAAAATGGTTTGTTTTCTGTCTCATAAAGTGACTGTAGAGATTTATTCAGTCATAGTTGTAGAGTACAAAAAGTTCTCTCTCTTCCACACCCCTGACATTCATCATTAACTAAGGTCTAGTCCATGTGAATATTGGCAGTATTAGACACACACAGTGGGGTACTGAAATGACACCTCTCTATGTTTCATTGCAAATGAATAAAGTGTAATTACTACAAATTAACCTGTAAACCCCACTTTCCCAGATTACTTTTTGGAATGCTGGGAATTGTAGTTTTTGAAAATAATAAAGCCTCACGGAAAAATAGTTGGCCTATAAATTTATACTTATAAACCCCTGCAACATGAGACTTGAAGTCATTCCAGCTGAGAAATGCTGGAGCATTGACCTGACCAAAGTTCATCTCTTAGTCAGTGTTTAATATTTAATAAAGCTTACTTAAAATCTGGCCCCAAATGGTAGAGTTGGTTTTTCTGGAATATTCAGGATTAACTTAGAGCACAGGTTTACTCTCACAATCCTGCATATTGCTGTATTAAGTTACAAATCCATCTTCTATGCCAAAGCTAAGAAGTCCAGTGTGCTTAAACCAGAAGCTGTAGCTCCTTGTCTTTCACCAGAATGAGGCAAGCTGCAAGGGTTCATTCACATCTCTGCCTGGGTTGACTTTTAAGCTCTTTTATTCATTTTCTTATTAGACTTTTCATAACTCACAATCTCTTTTTTCTGGCTTTTATAACCAGTATACCAATGTTAGTCACACAAATCAACAGAGCCTCTGTTTCATATGATCTTCTCAGAATCTCTGACACCCAGGATCCACCAAAGCTCCCCTACCAAGGTTCCAAGTCTTCTCTCTAGAGCTATTTGATTGCCTACTCCAAGTGAATATCCTGAAGGGCAGGAATAGAACCTGGTACAGTTAGTCAGTACCCTGCACTAAAACTATTTAAGATAAATTTCAGTTGGCCCCTTGACACATCCTTTTCCAAATATTGTTTGTCAATACTGACTAAACTAATGGAAAACCAAAACTGATTTGTTATATTTTTTTTATAACTGTTCCACATACAGGACCCCAAGAGAGAAATTAAAAAGATAGTAAAATTCCTGGAAAAAGATATATCAGAGGAACTTCTAAATAAAATCATCTATCACACCTCCTTCGATGTAATGAAGCAAAACCCAATGGCCAACTATACCACTCTACCCACCAGCATCATGGACCACTCTATCTCCCCTTTCATGAGGAAAGGTAGGTGAAGTTAACATGCTGGGGTATCAAATAAACATTGTGGTTCTATAGCCCAGTTATGTTTTTCACCGATGCCCCATGCTATCTGACTCTCTTGGCTAACAGCTGTACAGCTGGAGAGGTAGCTTGCGTACCTTCCATCTTGGTGCACATCCTAGGGGAAATAATCACTCCTCCCTCCGTACCTGCAGCAATCTCTGAGATTTCATTTTGTTTTAGGGATGCCTGGAGACTGGAAAAACTATTTCACTGTTGCACAAAGTGAAGATTTTGATGAAGACTACAGGAAGAAGATGGCAGGGAGCACTCTGACTTTCCGCACAGAGATCTGAGAGCGATGGGGCACCCTAGACTTCCTGACTATATTTTCTGGTCATTTGAGCATTCTGTTAAAGTATATTTAACAGCTCCACTCCTGAGCTCTTGCATGGTTCTGTGGGCCCTATGATACTATTTCATCAAAATGTAATCAGACCCTGTACAGAATACTTTCAGTGACATCATGTGTTTATTCTCATTGATACCTACCAGATAACCATGTACTTTCCTGAATTTAGGTGAAATAAATGGAACACTATAACTATTCTACAGTTTTTTCTTAGAGGCAAACGTCATGACTACAGAAACATACATGAGAGCAGGATTTCAACATAAGAAAGTAAATTTTAAAAACAAAGAGAATGAGAAGTAAGCACTGGGCTTAAATTGAAGGGTAGCTACTTTTTTTTAACAATTGTTTTTGTCTGTTGCATGGTACTACAACAAAACAGTTTATAAAGCCAAAAATATTTCTTTCTTACTATTTTGAAGGCTGGGTGATTAAAGTAAAAGAACCCACACTGGCAAGACTCTCTCTCTCTCTCTCTCTCTCTCTCTCTCTCTCTCTCTCTCTCTCTCTCTCTCTCTCTTTTAATGTAGGCGGCTTCTGTCTGCTTGTATACCTGCATGCCAGAGAGGACACCAGATCCCTTTATAGATTGTCATGAGCTGCCATGTGGTTGCTGGGAATTGAACTCAGGACCTCTGGAGGAGCAGTGTTCTTAGCTGTTGAGCCACTCACTAACAAGGCAATACCCTTCTAATTGCATCCTCTTATAATGGAATATGGAAGGCAAAGAGGAGCGGGGAAGGAGATCAAATTCAAGCTTTTGTCAAGACCTTGTGATAACTCATTCCCATGGTGATGTTCTTACACCTCCTAACTCTGCTGCACCCGTGACTCAGTTTCCAATACATGAACATTGCTATATATTCAAACTACAGCAGAATGAGACACCATACCCCAAGAGCCATAGACTATCTAACAAAAACCCCAATATCTGGCTTAAAAATCTGCCTTTTGAGTTATCAGTGTTGTCCAACAGATTCCTAAAACCCTCAGTTCCCTCACAGAGGTCGAAGGTTACGTCCCTACTACTTGTATTACCTCAAAGTATGGCAAACAGTCCGACTTTATGTCAAAAATTTGTGGCTCAAGCTATTTTTAAAACTAGAGAAGCATATTCTTCTGTGTATATTATTCATTATATGGTTACATTTGCCTGTGTCTCCTGTTCGAGTTCTGACATCATTTATAAAGCAGTGGCTAGTTTAGTTCAAATGGCTCGAACAGAATCTTGCAAGTATTTTGGTAAAGAACCCTCCATAATTGGAGTCCCTTTTACCAAACAGCATGTTCAATATATTGATTATTTCAAAATACAGATTCTTGGGCAATAGCCTTTGCTCATTATTCAGGACAAATTGACAATCATTATCCAAAAGATAAATTACTTCAG
>JAQQSO010006446.1:0-11305 GCA_028658305.1 Pachyuromys duprasi
TATTTGGTGTTCTGTAGGCTTCTTGTGTGTTTATGGACATTTCTTTTTTTAAGTTGGGGAAATTTTCTTCTATGATTTTCTTAAAGATATTTTCTGGTCCTTTGAGCCTGGAGTCTTTTTTCATGTCTTCCAATTTTTCTTAGGTTTTGTCTTTTGATGGCATCCTTAATTTCTTGGATGTTTTGTGCTTGGGACTTTTCCAATTTTCTTTTTTCCTTGAGTGAGAAATCAATTTCAGCCAGCGTATCCTCAGCTCCCGAGAATTCTGTCTTCCATCTCTTGTATTCTATTGTTGATGCTTACCTTTGTGGTTCCTGATCTTTTCTCTAAGTTCTCCATTTCCCGTTTCTTCTCCCTTTGTGTCTTCATTATAGTTTTTAATTCTGTTTTCATGCTTTGTACCATTTCCTTCAAGTGTTTGACTGTGTCTCCTATTTTGGTTGTTTCCTCTCTCTTTATCTTTGATTGTTCCTTTATGTGGGCAGTTAATTTCTTCTCCATTTCTTTGAGGGCCTTGTTCATTTCCTCTCTTGGTCTCTCTTTTTGTTCCTCCAATATCTACATAATCATAGCTTTAACATAATTTTCCTGTGTCTCTGCTGAATTAAAATCTCCCCTGCTTTTGGGTGTTTCTGGTGGGGCCATGGTGTCCTGATTTTTGTTGGGTGAGTTCTTTCGCCGATTTCTGGGCATTTGTTTATATATAATCAAGGAGCTGTTTGTGCTTTAAGGCTGAGTTTCAGTCTGGAACTGTCAATCTCTTGTGTCAGGAGTATTCTTCAAGAAGATCAGGGATTTCCAGTGGTTTGTTAGTGTGTGTTATGTCTCAGTTGAACTCTGTTGTGGGCTCTGTGTGCCCGGCTTCGTGCTCTGTGCTAGAAGCTGTGAGCACCGCAGGCTGGTCACCCTTCTGGTCTGGAGGCTTTGTTCCTCACTCTGTGCTAGAGACTGAATGTTCCGGTTTGAGATGTCAGCTGGGGCTCTGGGCTCCGCCCTGGGCTTGCTGCTAAGGGCTCTACCCTGGACTGGAGGCTTGGTGCCCCCTCTGGGCCAGGGGCTGTGCTCCACAGTCTGAGATGATATTTGGGGTTCACACAGTGGGTCTGGAGTGGTTGCAGGCATTGCTGAGCAGTGTGCATCCTCTATATGCAGGCCTGTCTGAACTGGTGCCCAAGGCCTTCTCAGTCTGGCCCTTGGACACACACACGGACTGAGTTGGTCGCTGGCGGACCTGAGTAGTGTGCGCCCACAGTGTGCAGGCTGGTCAAAACTGTCTCCTCACATGGTCCTTGATTGTAGAAACCGTCTCATACAAGACCCCTATGCCCTGCTCAGTTTGGTCTTTGTGGAGCTCTTGTTGTCCCCAAGTCTCACCAACCTCCCCCAGATCTATCATTACTTCTCACCCTCTGCCAAAGTCTTGATCACGAGTCTTAATATCTGCTCTGATACTTCGCTACATTGACCCCCCCCCAGAGGTCCTCCTTTGCATTCTCCTGTCTTGTTGCTTGTTTTCTCCTCTACTCAATGTCCATCCCATTTGTTCATTCAAACAAGCATTGATCATACCAACCTGGGTCCTCCTTCCTGTGTATCCTCTCTAGGTGTGTAGATTTCAGCTTGACCTTCCTATCATATAGGTCTATATAAGTGAGTATATACCATATGTTTCTTTCTGCTTTTGGGATACCTCACTCAGTATGATAGTTTCAAGGTCCCACCATTTGCCTGCGAACTTCATGATATCCTCCTTTTTAATTGCTGAGTAGTATTCCATTGTGTAAAAGTACCACAATTTCTGTATCCATTCCTCAACTGAGGGACATCTGGGTTGTTTCCAGGTCTTGCTATTACAAATAAAGCAGCTACGAACATAGTTGAGCAAATGCCTGGAACCCCTGCTCAGATGGGGCCCATGATAGCTCATTGTCGGGCTGAAGACCCTAGTGAGGGAAACAGGGAATGTTTCAGTCATGATCTTGATGGCTGACTCTTTGACCCTCCCCCATACAAGCCGGGGAGTGACAGACGCGCTAGAACCCGGGGGAGGGCATTTCAGCCAGCCCTAAGGAGACAGGATGAGCTGGGTTTAGATGGAAGGGGAGGAGGTCCTCCCCTGTTGGTGGACTTGGAGGGGGCGGGGAGGAGGGAGATGAGGGAGGGAGTGGGAGGGTGGGAGGGAATGAGGGAGGAGGCTACACCTGGGATGCAAAGTACCTAACCTGTGATTGATATAAAAATAAATAAATTAATAATAAAAAATAAAATAAAATAAAATAAAAATATTTTCCAGTCAAAAAAAAAAAAAACTGTCTCCTAGGCCCTCTCAGTCTGAGGTGGTTCCGTTGGAGGCGATCGGTGTGTGCCTGCCGTATGCCCACCAGTTGAAGCAGAACCCGGGTCCTTCCCAGACTGGCCCATGAACACACACACACACATACACGGACTGAGGTGGTTTTTCTGCGGGGGCGATATGTGTGTGCCTGCCGTATGCCTACTTGTTGGAACAGAACCCAGGTTCTTCTCAGACTGTCCTGTGGACTCACACACGGACTGAGGTGGTTACTGGGGGACCCGAGCAGTGTGTGCCCGCAGTGTGCAGGTCAGTCAAAACGGTATCCGGGTCCCCCTCTGTCTAGCCCGGAGACTGTGAGACCCAGTCTGCTATGGCGGCTGCGGGCGCCCAGCGCGGCTGCTCGTTCAGATCAGAGCTGTGCACCGCCGGTCACCTGGAGATTTTTCCGGGGAATAACTGGGTGTCCCTAGGATTTTCCCACTTGATTTCCTTGCCATAGGAGTTCCGCTCACCTGGCAATCACAAATGCTGGTGTTTTAGTTCCCAGAGTTCAGTCTCCTGGTCGCTGCATTGTTTCTGCTATCCTACTCCTCAGACAAGGTGTCCTCTCCTGGCAGCCATCTTGGATCTCCCCACTGTTCAGTGTTAAAGAAAAAATAAAACCGTGAGCTTTCTGGGGAATAGATGGAATGAGAAAAGTTCTTTTTAAAAAACTCCTATACTACATAATTGTGTATAAACACACTGACGGTTTAAATGAAAATTTTTTGTCTGGGTTGGCAGTGCTTCCTCCAAGAGCCAAAGGCCACTTACAACAACCCCAATACAAGGCATGTGAAGCCCTTTTTCAAATTGTTGGTCAGCGTTTTTATTGTCCTCAGTTCCTCCTCCTTCACCCCACCCCCTGTCCCAAATCCCTATCACCAAAGATACCATGAATTTCAGAGGCAGGGCCCAGAGATTCCTGAGATGGCACTGACCTGAATGATTTCTTCCCAAGGTCTTACTTTCATGGTACCACAAAAGCACCATGCAAGCTTCTAAAGAAAGAAAGCAGCCAATAGTCATTATTACCCAGCTATAATATAACTCAGCTGCAATGCCTGTGAACTACAAGAATGACTAATATGGTACAGTAAACTTCAGAGTGCAGTGGTGACATGCAAATCTTGGTAGTAACCAACAGCTTTCTAGATAATAGTAAGATCTGCCAAACAAGAGAGAAACCATGCCTGATACTGGAACTCTAACCAATTTTCTGAGGACTATGATGTCATGGGTCTTGGAGAAGAACCTACAACAACTACTTTACTAAATCAACAAAAACCCTAATTACATTCTAAATATTTGTCCTTATACCAACAGATAAGTGCAGTCCTCACCCCTCATCAAGGAAAGTTCTCGTTGCAACAGAGATCATTGCAGAAAACCACAATCAATGAAAAGGCAGAATTGTAGAGCCCAGTCTACAATTATATAACTCTATATAACTCTAATTAAATAACTCTAGCATCTAGGGCTCAGGAAAAAATTTTGAAAGAGGGAGAGAAAAGATTATAAGAGCCAGGGCATCAGGTTGTTTGCTGCAAGACTGTGTCTCCTAGTAGTGTTAGAAGCTATGCCCATAAAATCTTACCAACATGACTGCCTAAACAGAAGCTGAACAAAGACAGCAATGGACATGCCGATGTGGATGGCAGAAAGATCACAGGGCCTCAACCAGACACAAAGAATTACTAGCAAGTAAGGACACATGATGCAAACAGTCTTCCAAGGAAGAGCACACCGATTGTTTATCCAATGCCAAACGGTCAGCCTTAGAAGCACACAAACCAATAACATTACACAGACCGAACAAGTTAAATATATCCATGCATGTCACAAGAATCATTGAAAAAAGGGACCATGAATTTGAAAGACAGCAAAGAAAGTATATGGGAGGATTTGAAGAGAGGAAGGGGAAGAATAATGTAATTATAATAATCTCAAAAAGAAAACAGCTAATGAAAATAATGATAAATTAGAATATTTTAAAATCCAAAAGTAAAATGTTTTTATTACTTCATTATTATTATTAATATGACATTGTATTGAGTACAGCACCTCTTAGTATCTTAGTAAATAAATTTCTAAGACTGATGTCCATTTAACAAATGAAGAAGCTGTTTATATAAGTTAATATCACCCAGAGTAAATAGTACAGCTAAAAACCAAATATCTTATTACTTCAAAGTAATATCTTATAAGAGTATTTCTTGAACTTCAGGCTCAATATTATTATTACTCTTTACACAACAATATTTTGAACTCATTTATTATGGTGTATTAGACAGTGCTGATTTCCTTGCATTGCCCTCAAAATTGAAAAACAATTGTAGAGAAAAACATGAGACTATGCCAACCCAACCAACAATATTGGTAATAGCATTCCGTATTCGGTAAGGAAGATCTTAATTGACATTACTTATTTCAGTAGCAAGGTAGATTATAGAGCCTTGTGCTTCAGGTTACAAAGGTAGGAATCACTTTGTGAGGTCTGCATCTGTTAGGATTCGTAGAAAGGTCACCTTTGACTAGAGGGAATTCTCAGGTGTACTATCAATTCTGTTCACAGTGACTGTTAATCCTAATTGCAATTATAACATGCTTAAGGGCTTACTTAGAAATCGCCAATTACTAAAAATAAACAGATGTTTACAGAGTATTTGACTACATTGTAGTGTGCTAGCTGAAAGAGACACAAAAGAAATATGAGCTCTGAAGTATTAGGTAAACCAAGGATACTGCTATTCAACTTGTAATTCTAGCACTCAGGAGGTGGAGGGGAAGATCAGGAATTCAAGGTCATTCTACACAGTGAGTTCAAGGGCAGCTTGGGCTACATTAGATCATCTCTAAAGAGAACAAAAAGTAACGACAACAAAAATCAAACGAACAAACACGAGAGAGATTGGGTAGTCTCTAAAAGTGTACATATACTGTTTGTGAGTGGGGGGGAGCAAATGGAGTCCTGAATGAATGTACACTGTTGACATAAGAACAGCCATGCCAAGGCCCACAGCAATGGCAAACCTTTCCCTGTTCTAGGTGGAAGTGTTTACCAATGATTGACCAGTGTATTGTGAAACTATCAACCACAGAGCAGCTTCCTTTTCCTAAATGACTACAACCTGAAACTGTGCCCCTATAGAGATCTCCTGCCAAGATTAACTAAACTTGCCTCCTCATTCAGATGCCTACAATAAATGCATTTCCTCATTCAGCTGTCTACAAAAGACACATCTCATTCAGATGTATAAAATGACTGCCAAGTTTCTGGGCTGATGCATTTCCATCCAAGCCCATGGCCCACCCAATCCCAGCTTTCCCACCTGTGGTCTGTTTGTTTGTCTTTTCTTCGTACCTACTCACTGCCCTTGTTAGGTTGTGGCATAAGGAGAAGAGAATAACTCCCCCAAAATGATGACACTCACATACAAGGAAATGTACCAATAAATGGTAATAGTGAAAAAAAGATAAAATCAGAAAAAAATGGGAAAAGTTATATAATCAGTAGTTGGATCTATACTGGGCTATATTTCTTTTAAGAATGTCTTAAAATCACATCTGAAGTTTTTTTCCATAAAGTTAGGGAAACCAAGTAATATTTAATCAGTAATGACAATTCTCATTACGGAAAACCTAGAAGGTACAAAGTATTTGTTCTCATGTTATCAAGAACACCGTATCAACAACCTCATGGTGCCTTCCATTCTTCTCTGTTCTAGAGCAAGAAACAGAGCTAAAACTGAAAGCACACACAAGTAATAACTTACAGAACTATAAGCTATCATATATTATACAGAAGTCTGTTTTTAAAAAAACATTATTTTTATTCATTTGTCATATTCATCTGCTCATCTACACACACACCACTTCAATGTAGGTGTCTGTGGCAGCCTAAAGAGGACATTGGGTGCCCTGGATCTGGAATTACAGGCAGTTCTGAGTCATGATACAGGTTCTGTGAGCCAAACTTAGGTCCTCTACAAGAGCTCTTAATGGCTGCCTGTCTCCCCAGCCCCTGGTGTCTATTTTGCCATTACCAAAGCTGACAAATGCATTAAATTTTTTGCCAACACTGTGACATAATTTACAACAGATATAAATACCCCACCCACATAGAAAATAGTCTCCTCATTTTGTATCAAGAAGGCCGAAACAAACCTTGGTATTTTAACTGTTTCTAAACATTACATAACTCACTGAGGAAATGAGTAACTCAGGTTACAGTAGCACAGAGAAAACTCTACACCCAGACTCCGTGCGTCACACAATAATTAGTCCTTCTATATTTCAACCTGCATATTTTCAAGGTCCATCCATGTTGCAGTATTTACAGGCATTCTTCCTAAAGATTGCCTTCTTGGAGGGTGCAGATAGCTTGTCAACCATAGTCCCAAAGTCTTAAATGGAAAATTTCAGAAACAAAAATATTCACATAAGCTGCACACTTAAAAAAGAAATAAAAACTAACTCAATGAACTCTCACAGGCTCCTATACAGAAAGCGAGTCTCACCTTACCCTAGTGCACACATTCATAGTGTGTGGCTCTAACCTTGTCATCATTCGGTAACCATCTTAGATGTCAGATTCACTATCCAATATGAATTTATTTTGTCCAACCCAGTGTACTTAAAGAAACTTTTGTTCTATGTTTAAGAGTTTTATAGCTTCAGGTTTAAAATTTGGGTCTTCAATTGGTTTTAAGTTAGTTTTTATATATGCCATGAGTCTAAAGTAATTTGTTTATAAGCGGATATTCTTCCTTCTGTTCAGAACCATCCGTTGACAAGATGATCCTTCTTCAACGTGAATGAACCTGACAACTTTGAAAAGGGTTAGACCACATACCTGAAGCTGTATTCCCGGCTCTCAGTTTTATTCCATTGGACTATTCATTTATTCTCATGCCAGTCTTAAACTGTTTTGATAATGGCAGTTTTAAGTAAGTTTTAAAATGAGAGAACGTGTGCTCACCATTTTTTTTCTATCTCAAGATTGTTTTTTAGTATTCTGGTCATTTGAAATTCTGCATAAATTTCAGGATGGTCTTAAACTTCCATTAAGAAAAAAATCTGATGCTGAGATTTTGTTAGGTCTTAAATAAATTTGTGAATAATTTTGGGGTTGTACTATTACCTTAAAATATTGTTTTCCTATTTATTAAAATAGGATGTCTATTTCTGTCTTAATCCATGACCTCTGAAAGAAAAGTGCTCTTAACTACTGAGACTATTCTCCAGATTTAAAATTTAATATTATGTATATAATGTAGGATAAACATAAATAAAACCTGTACACCTAAAAAAGCTAAGCAAAAAGGAGGACCCTCGGTAAGATAATCAATCCTCAACCAAAAAGACAAGTGGGATGGACATTGGAAGAAGGAGAAAACAGGAAACAGTATAGGAACCTAACACAGAGGGTCACTGAAAGACTCTACCTGCAGTTGTTCAAAGCAGATGCTGAGACTCATAAACAAGCTTTGGGCAGAGTTCAGGGAATCTTATGATAGAAGGGAGAGATGTAAGACCTGGAGAGGACAGGAGCTCCACAAGGAGAGCAACAGAACCAAAAAAGCTGGGCACAGCGGTCTTTTCTGAGACTGATACTCCAACCAAGGACCATGCATAGAGATAACCTAGAACTGCCAGCATCCAAGTGGGTTCCATAGTAATGGGAACAGGGACTGCCTCTGACATGAACTGATTGGCCTGCTCTTTGATCACCTTTCCCTGAGGGGGGAACACCCTGGCCAGGCCACAGAGGAGGACTATGCAGACAGTCCTGATGACACCTGATAGGCTAGGGTCAGATGGAAGAGGAGGAGAACCTCCCATATCAGTGGACTTGGAGAGGGGCATGGGAGGAGATGAGGGAGGAAGGGTGGGATTGGGAGGGAATGAGGGAGGGATACAAAATGAATAAACTGTAATTAATATAAAAATAAAAATTAATATTTAGAATGATTTAAAATCTATCTTCTCCACTCATCAGGGTTCAGTGTGGACTGGTATGCTCTTAAACTGAGGTCTAAAACTGAAATAAATAACTTACATAAAAATCATGAGGAAAGATCATAAAGACTCAAATTCATATGCTTTATTCTGGATTAAATGTGTGAAGTTTATCACAAGTGTGAAGTTTATCAATTGTGTTTCTTCTGCCTTTTCAGTATTTCTTATCAATCCTCTATTCCAGTTTAGGACCACTTCATCTCTCATCCAGATATCTAAGTACCAGGATTTCCTTGCCTCAAGGACGCTTCCAATCTTAATTCATCTTAGATTCTAAAGTCTTACTAATCTTAATAAATCACAGCTTTATTCATTTAATGTGACAAGAATTTATTGAGTACATACTATATGTTAGGTGTTTTAGGGAAGTATGTTCCAACAAAGGTGGCCACCAGAATTACTTAGTGAAGGAAATATTTTCAAATCATAGATTCTCTACCATTTGTCCAAGCCTACTACAGTGCTGAGAAAAGTGTAATTTTTAAAAATTCCTCTGAGTTGTTATACTAACTCCTTTTAGCTAATAAGAGCCTGAACCATATGAAGGCTTACACATTCCTGGGTTGTGCTCTACAACCCCTGAAAGGAAATCTTTAAGTCCATGTGTGGAAAGCACCAGTCTCTACATATATCATATATATCTACATATATATGTAGATCTACATATATATGTAGATCTATATTCTATATATGTATATATATGTGTGTGTGTATATATATACTAGTTAGCCTGTTTGAAGTTATTTAATTTTGATAGTGTGTTTGGTTTTGTTTCTGTTTGTTTGAGGGTGACAATTTTTAAATGTCTTTGGTCTAGACTAGCATTTTTCAATCTGTGGGTCACAACCCCGTTGGGTTTCAAATGACTCTTTCACAGGGGTCACATATCAGATATCCTGCATATCAGGTATTTACAGTGTGATTCATAACAATACTGAAATTATAGTTATGGAGCAGCAACGAAAAAATCTTATGATTGGGAGTCATCACAACATGAGGAACTGTATGGAATACATTAGGAAGCTTCATAACAACTCTTCTGGCAAATACACTGATTTCTACAAATCCTAGCATCCTCTATTATCTTACAGCAATTTGATTTATCTGTAGATCTAAAACTGATTCTGGGAACGAGTCAGGTATATGTAGGAGACTGAACTTCGGGTCTCCTGAAGGTTAGGCAAACACTAATAGCTCTGCTCCCAGTTTTCCTAAGGATGAGAAGTAACTTCTCTTAAATATTTCTGCTCTGTCACTGCTACTGTCATGGGCTTCACTGAGTCCCTCCAGAAATTTCTATGTTGATGTTTCACTCCTAAAAACTAATCTACTTCAAGATAAGGTGTGTGTAAAGAGATAAGTAGAAATGAGGTCCTTAATGTGGCCCTAACTCAGTGAAATGGTACCCTTAGAAGAAGAATTGGAGTTGGAGGTCTATATGAATAAAAGAAAGACATATGAAATGAAGATGGTATATCCATCTATCAGCATGATGAATGCTCAGAAAGGAACCAACCCTACCTGCACTGTGATCAGAAATGTCTAGCCTCCAGTATTTTAAGAACATACATTTCTATTCTTGAAGTTATCAAGTCTACATCATTTTTTAAGGTAACCCTAGCACATTACCATACTTACTAATCACATTAATACTAACCTAAACTTGTTTACCATGTTCAAGCTACTCTGCCAAAGACAGTGGTGAATACAAGTTCAAGTATCTTAGCATTCTGTAGCCAAAGCAAAAGAAAAAAAATCATAAATGATAATCATGATAATGCATAGAACAAAAATGCCAAATAAAAGGTGGTGTTTTCATTCTATACAAAGAGTGCTCTGAAGACTGTGTCATGAAAAATTCAGATTTTGAGCTGGTGTTGAAGAATAAGTAGGATTCAACCAAGTAGTGGGGAAAGGGGAAAAGGAGGGGGGGAGTAGAAAGCCAAATATCTACTACAAAAGGGAATTTTTTTTTTACTTCTAAATATATGCAACTTAGGTTCTAGTTATCTTTATATCATATTCTCTAAAATATATTCTTTTAAATAAATGTCCTCTGTCCTTACAAAATTTAGGCCTTTCTTCCCTTATCAGGTAAATACTATTTTAACTGACTCTGTTCGTATCCGAGGATACTTTAGCTCATCGTTAAGTTCTCTGGGGCTTCTGCTGAGTTGTTGTATCTTCAAATGGCCTGTGTAGGCAGTAAACAGCTTGCTGAACATTCTTCTTGAATTCTTGGGCATTTCATAATCTCTTGCCTATTTATCAAATCACATCACATTATATGCCTCTAATAATGCAGGTGTCCTATGTTTTAAGTGCCTCTCCTTAAGAATGTATTACTCAGTTCATTAATGTTTCATATCTAAGTATTGTAACATACTTAATTTTTCATTTAATGAAATTTCGAAGCTTCAGGTTGAGAGGAAATTACTCAGAATGTCATCCAAGCTATTTTGAAAGTGCTCGTCAGCAAAGAGTTTCAAAGGATTTTTGGAAAGGAGTTGGGAGAAACTTAAAGACATAGATCTAAAGTTTTCATGAACACTTCCTTCCATTTTAAATTTGGAGCTGAAATTCTTCTGGAAAGGAAAATTATGTTCAGCACACGGTTTCTCTTAGCTTCTTTGGATGACAAGACATTAACAGTGATTTGTTACAGGATGCTCTTTTGAAACCAAGTTTTTATTGCAACCGTACATAAGGGTCTGTCTCTGGAATGCTTCTGGATTAATTCCCTTCATTTTGGGGTGGGGGTGGGGTGGGAAGCTTTCTTTCTTCCATAGGGAAGGTAAACTTGTTAGACAATGAACCATCTGACAATACTCACGTGTAACCAGCTGAATTAGTTTGATTCTTAAATGGTTTGGCTCAAACCACCAGTGTATTTTACCATTAGATAGAAACAAGAAATTAAACCACAGAACCTTTGACTGTGACAGGGGG
>JAQQSO010006447.1:0-11304 GCA_028658305.1 Pachyuromys duprasi
ACCTGGCACTCACAATGCTGGCGTTTTAGGTCCCAGAGTTCAGTCTCCTGGTCGCTGCGTTGTTTCTGCTCTCCTACTCCTCAGACACAGTGTTCTCTCGTGGCAGCCATCTTGGATCCCCCTGAACTCAGTTCTTCATGATTACACACCAGGGTGGTTTTTTTTTTTTTTTCCTTGTTTTTGTTTTGTTTCCCAACTGCTATATTTTCTTAGTTCCATTTGCTTTAAAGTTTTATTTTTGGTGTGATGGTGGTATGTTTGCAGGCATGTGTGGTATGTGTGCATGGTGTATGGATTCTCGTATGTGCACATGTGCACAGGCTAGAGGAAGGTGTTGGCTCCCTTACTTTATTATTGTGGGAAACTTCAGCACAGATCAAGGCAACACTCAGCAAGATGGAGAAATCTGCTTTATTAGCAACAGTGGGTACAGAGTGAGCTAGTGCCCTACAAAGTCCAGCTTTGCTTGGCCTGCAGTTCCTTACAGTTTTCTTACAGGGTTTCTCTGTGTGGCCTTGAGTGAGCTAGAGCTCACTCTGTAGACCAGGCTGGCTGTGAACTCACAGAGATCTGCCTGCCTCTGCCTTGCAAGTGCTAGGATTAAAGGTGTACATCACCACCGCCCAGCTTTTACAGGTTTTATAGGCTAAATAACAAGGATGAATTCTTTCCCTATGTGATCACCTGCAAATGATATAAGCTCCATGTCATGGAGGGGAAAGTCCACTGTGGTTAGCCACATCTGCAAAAGTGGAATTGTTTCTGTAGTGCACCTGGTTTCTTGAGATAGTTCGGTAGGTGAGCATTTGACTTCCATAATAGGGAGAGATGGTTTCAGATAAAGCAAGCAAGGATACAGAAGCAGAATTCAGCAATCTTGTCTGAACTTCTTTAGAAGACAAATCTTTAACTCATTTCAACCGGATATAGTGCAAGACAATAGCTTTGCTATTTCAGGTGCATATTAAAGGTAATGTGTACAGATCTCTCTCTCTCTCTCTCTCTCTCTCACTCTTTTCCTTTAAGGCAATACCTCTTAATGGATTCTGCTCATCTTTGTCCCTCAACTCTGGGGTAATAGTTTCTTGTAGACACACCTGGCTTTTTACAGAAGTTCTCGGGATTTGAGCTTGCTCCTCGTGCTTGCCCACTGAGCCATCTCCTCAGACTTTTTGTTTTTTGAAATTAAGAATTAAAATGAAAGATTTTTGTTGAGAGGCTTAATTTTTTTTACATTTATTTTCTTTTGAGTTAAAACCAATCAACCCTTTATTTTTATGTTGGTGGAAACTGTTGAAAAAAAATGCTGTGAATGATATTACAGAATTTTAAGCTAGTACCAGCCAGTTGCAATAGGTTAAGATTACCTACCATGTGCCAAGCGCAGAGCTGTCTGCCTAACAATGGCTAACCCTTGAGAGTCTCACAGCAGCTTCAGTAGGAAGCAGTTGCTTTTTGCTGTCTCACTTAGCACTGGTGAAGAAATTTCGAAAACTGTTGCTTTCCTAGCTAACTTGTTGATCATCCCTATGCTACTAGCAGCTTGTGTGGGGAGACCTAACTCTCAGAAGTTGGTTGCTCTGTTGAAGTCATCTTAATGACCCCAAACTTGTATTTTAACCCAGGAAGAAAGTCACTGCCAAAGAGAATGGTAATTAGTTGTGGTTTTTAATAATTTACGAAGTTTAATAAGAATTAAATCCCAAAGTAGTAATGTGTTTCAAATTTGACTTTGTAACAGCTGGGCTCTTTTTTCCCCCTTCTAAGTATAATTTTATTAGTCTAAACATTTTCTTTGTGTTCAGAAAAAAAGTTCTACCTTTTTTTTTTTTAAATGTTCTGGCCAATACATCCCAATTTAGATCCAAGTTCATGTGTTTGTCTCCCCCCCTCCACCTCCCTTTGAGACAAAGTCTTTTGTAGCCCAGCTGGCCTTGGACTACTTTACCTCTTGAGTGCTGGGGTTACGGAATGTGAATACCATGCACCACGTATATGTCCATGTCTTTAAAGAGAACTCCATACAGGCCTCAGAGGTTTTACAATGGCAAATCTGCCAAACCAACATCTGCTTATTCCTTCAGAACATATACATATATTCCAAATTACATATAAATATGGAATTAAAAATAAGCTCCTTCTAAAAGAGGCTTCACCAAACCATCTCCTTTTCCCTCCCTGCCTGCCCCTCTCCCTTTCTTCTTCCTCCCCCTTTCTTCCACTCTCCCCTCCTCCTTCCTCTTTCCCTCCCTCTCTTCTTTTTTTCTCCATCCTTCCCTTTCTTCTTCCTCTTTTCCTCTGTTCTCCGTCCCCATTTCTCCCTTCCCCTTGCACTCTGCTTCATAGGTACAAGAGACAACAAACCCCTCATGTCTGTGCCACAAGCCTGAAAGGTGAATGTTATGATTTGAAACTAAAACTCCCTCATAGGCTGTGTCTTGAGTTCTTGCCCACTTGGTGGTAGTGTGAAGGCTGTGCCACTTTT
This sequence comes from Pachyuromys duprasi, assembly GCA_028658305.1. Classification (NCBI taxonomy): domain Eukaryota; kingdom Metazoa; phylum Chordata; class Mammalia; order Rodentia; family Muridae; genus Pachyuromys; species Pachyuromys duprasi. Next base: position 2,486 of record JAQQSO010006447.1, read on the forward strand.
AGGAGGTAGGACCTGGCTTTTAGGTTTCTAGGGATAGGTATTCGGTGGTAATGCCTGCTCCTATTCTGTTTCTTGAGGTGAAGACCCATTACCATAGGTGCCCTGATGGATCGCTACTGTGATGGACTGAAATTACTCTGAAACCATGAGCCAAAATAACTTCTTTCTCTCTAAGGTTGTTTCAGTTATTTTGGTCGCAGTGCCACAGGCATAATTAACATAGGAAGTTGGTACTAGAAGAAGAGCCATGCTCACAAACCTGATTTTCTGCTTCTTAGGACTTTGGAGCTGGCTTTTCAGACGAGTGTTGAAGAGTTTGGAGGTCTGAGCCAGAGAATCTGGAGAATGCTCTATGTAAGTGTGCTTAATGAGCCATTCTGGTGGGAGTTCAAGACAGAATGCTGGTGGAAGTTGTGATGGCTGATTTGGCTGTCAGTTTGACATTCCCAGGAAAAGGGAACCCTCAACTGAAGAATTGCCTCTATTATCTTGGCCCGTGGCCTATCTGTGAGGCATTTTCTTGTTTGATGCTCTACAGGTATGTCACGGGAGTGTCCAGCTCATTGTGGGCATTTCTATCCCTAAGCATGTGGGTTTAGGAAAAGTATCTGAATGTGAGCCTGAAGCAAGCGCTTAAATACCATCCATCCCTGCTCTTCAGCTCGTACCTCCAGGCTTCTGCCTTGAGTTCCTGCTTCAGCTTCCCTTCATGAACTGTAACCTGTAAGCTGAAATAAACCTGCTCACCAAGTTGCTTTTGGTTATGGTACTTAGCACAGCAACAGAGAGCAAACTAGGATAGAAGTGTAGACAGCAAAGACTACTCCTGAGGTATCACACAGGAACAAGGATTTTACTGCGAGTTACACTGGAGGTCATTTTAGCTCTATCATAAACAATCTGCCTGTGTTTTGACCCTAAAAATTGAGCCATTCTGAATTTAAAAAGCCGATTAGTAATCGGCAGGGCAAATTTCAAGACAGCCTAACAATTTAGGCTGTGGCATCGTTACTTCTGACTGCTCGAAGCCAGGTTTACACTCAAAACTAGGATAAGAAAATGAAGCAAAGAGTAGGGAAAAAAGACTATTTGAATAGGTAAAGTGTGTTTAATATAGACAAAACAAGCATGTGCAAACTGGTTGTAATTGTGAAGAGATTATTAAGGAGAAGCTGTACACTTTGAACTGTGACCATAGGCAAGGTACATGGTCACACTGCAAGTTCCCAGGAGTAAAAATGCAATCCTACGAGAAAGGCTTTCCATTTAAAGAGAGACGCAGAGAGAGAGAGCCAGCATTGTTCTGCTTGAGTAGGGCTGCCTAGTAAAGTCTTGTTTTTTGTTTTTCCAGTCACTGCAGCTGTGGTACAAATGTTATGGACTGTGTAAGCATTCTGCCATCTTAAGCTGGCACTGGACTTTGACATGGTCTATGTAGTGCTACCTTTGCAGGCATGCAGAGCACAAGAGTTGTAAAGTCATGGGGGCTTATACCAACTGTGATGACTATTTCTTGGCTGTCAACTTGACACTTCTGGAATTAACTAAAACCCAAAAAAAATGGAGGGGCATATCTGTGAGGGATTTTTTTTTTCTTAATTTGAAGTGGGAAGTTCTAGTTCTAATCCAGGTCTTTAAGGTAGGAAGATACAACTTTAACCCAAATCTTTTGAGGTGGGAATATCCACCTCTAATCTGGGTCACACCCTCTGCTGGAAGCCTATGTAAGGACATGAAAGAGTTGGTCACGGTTGCACATACCTTTAATCCCAGTATTTGGGAGGCAGAGGCAGGTAGATCTCTGTGAGTTCAAGGCCAGCCTGGTCTACAAAGTGAGTCCAGGACAGTCAAGGCTACACAGAGAAACCTTGTCTTGGAAACTAAAAGAAGGAAGAGGAGGAAGAGGAAGAGGAAGCTTGCTCTCTTCTTGCCTGCTTACCTTTGATTCCTTCATGACATTAGAGACTACTTCTTCAGAATTCCAGAGTACACTGAAAACTAGTTGAGACATCCAGCCTCCTGGACTGAACAATGAATGGATTCTTAGACCTTCCATTGGTAGAAAGTCATTATTAGATTAGCTGGACCATAGCCTGAAGTCATTCTAATAAATCCCATATATGTAAATATATGCATGTATACGTATCCATTTCATAAGTCCTGTTACTCTAGAGAACCCAATCCCCCAATTATTCCTTTTCCTCTTACCTCCTCCCCTTTTTTCTTCCCCTGACTCCTCCCCCTTACCCTCTCCCTTTCTTTTATTCTCGGAGATGTTGGGGACAGAAGCCAGGGCTTTGTATCTGCTAGGCAAGTGCTCTACCACTGACCTATGTCCCCAGTGTGCCAGTTTTTCTTACAGCATTTCTCTACAAGTGCATACCAAACTGGATGGAGTCAGAGTAGCCAGCCTGGGCAGAGAAGCTGTAAGTCCTTGACACAGTGTCTGGGTATCTGCGTGGAACAGCCAGGTCTCTTAAGGTATGGTCGGGAGCCTATTCACTTAAAGAGTTGACTCTGGGATCTATCTGGGACACACCAATTCAACTTCTCCCTGACACAGATGAACAACTGTTCTATCTGACTAGAAAACAACAGTGTGCCTTCGACTCAGGAAATGTGGTTTTCAACTAGGCAGGTGTTCAAAGTAAACCATCCCTTAGAGGCAACCTATGTAGAAAAAGGGAGGTTTATCCAAAACTGCTTTCTGCCAGGGAAGAATGAAAGCCAGCAGATGGTAGAAAGGCAGCCGGTAACTCAGGGATGAAATGTGCATCTGAAACTCATCTTCTGACTTATTCACTGGGGCCTGAGCAGGAGGGGCTCATAATGCATACTTTCCTGTCTTTGTAAAGGGTCTGCATTGGGCTACATGACAGTTGGAAGCTGACCCTAGAACACTGCTCAGAAGGCTGGCTTGTGTCGTTGATGTAAAGCTGTGGGGAAGGTGACCAGGCCAAGGATTCACAGTGCCAAGCCTGCTCTCCATAGCTTCCAATCCATTCCAAACTAATGGAAAACATCTGTCAAAATGGTTTTTTTTTTTCTTAAGGTTCAAAATTTCCCTATGAGGTACTTTCCATACCATTTCCATACCAAATCTCTTAATTTGTCAGTATACGGATGCTCTAAACAAATCTTCTGAAAATTCAACCATGGTGAAGAGTGAGCAGCAAGCTGAATCGTGGTTCTCAGAGTTGATGCCGGTGAGGAGCCTGAAGGACCTGGCTTAGAACGGGGCTATTCACTGCAGAACCACGAGTGTTGTCCTCATGATTTGTGTTTCAGACCATGTTTTATCACCTTCTTCCCTTGGAAATGGTTGTTACATCTGGCCATCATGCTTGCAACATACAGATGAGGGGAGAAAAAGTGTCTGTACACATTAATCATACAGCAGTTTCCAACTGCGTCCCGAGTGACAACTCCAAATGACTATGGCAAAGACAGGTGGGTTATGTGAAGGTGGTTGTCTGGTGGACAATCAGAGGTTCTGATTTTCCAGGGCATGCAGCAAATTCATATGTATATTTTTTAACAGTCAAATTTAAAATTTGTAAATTGAAGATGTAAATAAAGCATGGTTTAAAAAACACCTTTAAAGATCAGGCCAAGGCCCTTTCTCAGACAATTAGGAATAGTGCTTCCTCAAGATCCAGCTAGACCACTCTTAGGCATATATCCTAAATATGCTCAATTTTACAACAAGGACATTTGTTCAACCATGTTTGTAGTAGCTTTATTCGTAATAGTCAGAACCAGGAAACAACCCAGATGTCCCTCAATGGAGGAATGGACACAGAAATTGTGGTACATTTACACAATGGAATACTACTCAGCAATTAAAAACAAGAAAATCATGAAATTTGCAGGCAACTGGTGGGAACTAGAAAAGATCATCCTGCATGAGGTATCCCAGAAAGAGAAAGACATACATGTATATACTCTCTTATAAGTGGATATTAGACAAATAATATAGGATAAACCTACAAAAATCTGTACACCTAAAGAAGCTGAGTTAGAAGGAGGACCCTGGGTAAGATGATCAATCCTCACTCAGAAAAGCAAATGGGATGGACTTTGGAAGAGGGAGAAAACAGGAAACAGGACAGGAGCCTACCACGGAGGGCCTCTGAAAGACTCTACCCAGCATTCTATCAAAGCAGATACTGAGACTCATAAACAAACTTTGAGCAGAGTGCAGGGAATCTTATAAAAGAAGGGGGAGTTAGTAAGACCTGGAGAGGACAGGAGCTCCACAAGGAGAGCAACAGAACCAAAATATCTGGCCACAGGGGTCTTTTCTGAGACTGATACTACAACCAATGACTATTCATGGATATAGCCTAGAACCCCTGCTCAGATGTAGCCCATGGCAGCTCAGTATCCAAGTGGATTTCCTAGTAAGGGGGACAGGGACTGTCTCTGACATGAACTCAGTGGCTAGCTCTTTGACCACCTCCGCCTGATGGGGGAGCAGCCTTGCCAGGCCACAGAGGAGAACAATGCAGCCAGTTCTGATGAGACTGGATAAGCTAGGGTCAGATGGAAGGGGAGGAGGACTTTCCCTATCCGTGGACTTGGAGAGGGACATAGGAGGAGATGAGGGAGGGAAGATGAGATTGGGAGGGAAGGAGGGAGGGGGCTGCAGCTGGGATACAAAGTGAATAAACTGTAATTTATATAAAAATAAAAATTTAATTAAAAAAGATCAGGCCAAGGGATAGTCAGAGCCATGGGTGGGACATTGGTGTGACCATTTAGATAGCTGCAGAAGATACTTTAGGGCACAGTGGAGCTGAAGGCAAACATACTATCTCCATTTCCCTTAGACGATATTCCACAGACTTGAAGCTTCATAATTTGAGAAGTCTGTCTTGATGTCATTGTGTCTCAAGCAGCTGATGTTTAATTGCTGCTCATCAGACACATGTTTCCTATGGATTTTGAAGGTGATGGAAGGCCTCAAAGGTGGCTCCATAGCCGCAGGAAAGCAAAGGTAACTTGGCGGCCAGAAACAGCAGGGTCCTTGCCAACTTAGAAGCACTTTGTCAAATATGAGGTTTCATGATACATGCCAGAATACTGAACACTCTGAAAAGCCTGGCAGAAACTGAATCCCAGGACAGGCTCTGTGTTAATGAACATCGACACAGTGCGCATGAAATTCAGAAGGGAGTTCACCATCAACACAGCACACACACACCTGTATGTATGTATGCATGTATGTATGTATGTATCCCACACATACTATCAAGCCACCCTCAGTTCAGTAAGAGACTCCATATCAAGGGAGTATGGCAGAGAGTGACATGGGAGGGCACCCAAACATCACGACCAAAGGCAACTTAGGGGAGGGAAGAGCTTATTTCATCTTACGCTTCCAGGTCACAGCCATTAATTGAGGGTAGTCAGGGAAGGAACTCAAACAGGGAAGGAAGTCAAACAGGGACTGAAGTTTTAGACATCCATGGTGGCAGGAGACAGAAAGGACATTCCTCCAGGCCTGGAATACAGAGGGCTGAGGCTGCTGCTGGCCATTACTCAGTCTCACCCACGGCAGCGTGGCTGGGGTGCCGCCTCAGCAAGGGGCACATGTCATCACTGCTGATCAGCCACGAGCTGAAGTAGGCGGAGCATCTCGGGCCACGTGGCTCCTTCCTCCTGACTTTCCTGGGGTGCTGCAGGTGGCGGATCTTGCTAAAGAATGAAGTGGAAGGCATAGGAGTGGAACTTTGGCCCCTGTGTTTCCGACTAGCAGTTTCCTAGCTAGAAACAGATGTCCCTTCTGTGGTGCCGGCCAACAACACAATACAAAAAACCATCATGCTGTACGTTGTTCGAGGCATTCACAGTTCTCAGTGCACAGTAACTTCCCTCATGTCTTTAAAAAAACCAGAAAGACAGCCCTTTCCTGCCCTGCATTTCAGAGGCCTTAAATCAACGTCAGTCCGGGTGGCTTCCTGCGGCACCGGGAGGCTGGCCGTTTTCCGAGCTCCTGTTTAGTCTCCTGCCCTTTTGTAGGGCAGCCGCGCATCTGCGGGAAGGGGCTGGGAGACTTTTGGCCGCTCCAGCGGAGAAACTCTGTAACTCGTCCGCAGGAGCTGGAGGGATTGAGTTCCCAGCTGGCTCCCATGACTAGGGTAGTGTAGGGAGAGGTGAGTGGCAGAGGTCTGAAGTTGGCATCCAACGCCCACGCCCTGGGTTATCAATGGCCCAGGAACACTACACAAGCTGAAGCTTAGGATAGTGTCTGGGTGGACTCACAGATGAAAAAACACAGGAAGGGAATGAGGAAAGGAAGGAGGGAAGAGGAGAAGGAGGGAGGAAGATATTCTGGAAGGACTTGTCTATGTCCACATCCCCTCCCTATTACTTTTCTTATTTTTATATTTGTCAAGGTTAAAACATGGTTCTCATCTCAAAGAGAATTAGAGAAAGTTTATTCTGGAGCCATGTATAAACAACTGTGGCCCAGGAACACTGATTTAATTCACTCTCAAGATTCACTGGATCTTGTTCCAGTGTGCTAACAGATTCATGAAGTTTTTATGGTTACAAAACAAAAGAGAAAGACATAAATCAAGGCACTTTTCAAATCCATTGGTAGAATACGTATCAGTAAAGCACAGACACTTCTCTGCTATTGGTCTAACACCTCATCTGATGATATTTTTAGTTTCTGGGTTGGCGGAAGCTAGGAGTCTGCTAGTATATTCCAGAGAGATTTACCTAATAAGCACAAAGATGGATCTTAGGTTGCACATAAATTTAGGTGACAGGTGGCTTTTAACATTACTTTTTATACACCTCAATCCCTTCCAACACCCCAATTCTATGAACCCTAACTTTTAGAGTTGTGTACTTCCTCAGAGGACGGGTTTTCTGGGTGCTCCAGGGCATATTTAACAGACTCAAATACCTGTGGTTTTCTAACAAGGAGTCCAAGAAATGACTTGTGAGTCAGGCATAAGAGCATATGTTTTTTTAAAAAATGCTTTCCCATGGGTCAGTGGGGCAGAAGGAAAGATGTAAGATGCTCTGGAAACAACACAAGGAAAACCTGTGTTCCTCACGGTTAGTGGCAAGCACTTTACCTGCTGAGCCATCTTGCCAGGCCTTTAGAAATCAGGTCGTTGCAAATGCAATCAAAGTGTAAGGTGAAGTTTCTAGGTTGGCCTCTGTTTTAGTCTGACAAGACACAGAGACACACAAGGAACACTGCCATAGGACAGTGAAAGGACAGTGAAAGTTTGGAGTGAGGCTGCCACAAGCAATGAGTGCCTGGGATCATCTGAAACTGGGGAGAGGCAAGGAAGATTCCTCTCCTATAGGCCTTGGAGGCAGCATGATCCTCCCAATGCCCTGATCCTGGGCTTGTTTATTAAAAATAAAATTCTGTTTTTATTAACTCTGAGAATTTAATATATGCTTACCATGTATTTTGGTCCCATTCCCTCCCTACCTCCTCCCCATCCTCATATCTACCCCCCCCTCTCTTAACTTCACCACTTCTCTTCTCTCTATATGTATCTCCCACAATATATCCCTCTGATTCTCATGGGTGATCCTGGACTTCTAGCTTTCAGAATTGTGGGAATATCTTTTTGTGTTGTGCTAACGTCTCCTGTTTCCTGTCCTTTGTTACAGAAGTGCTAGGAAAATCTCCAGGTTCCACACCACTTTTCCCCACATTAGCCACAGAGGACTTTAAAAACATCATTCAGACTATGCTATTTCCTGCACATAACATCTTGATTTCTTTCTCTGGATGGAGCAAAAAAGTAATCCTGAACTCTCGCACAAGGACCAACAAAGCCTAAGTGACCCCAACCACCTATTACTCTACATCTCTCACCTCTTTGTCCTTGACAAAGCATTAGTATGATGTATTTTTATATAAGCGTGGGTGGTCGATGGGGGGCATTTTCACTTACTGTTCCTGTGGCTCCAGGGGCTTGGTTGGAGGCAACCATCATTTGAGGTTGTCTACAATCGCACTGGAGTTGATGAGAACTCCAAGATGGTCTAAATTTAACCATAGGCTAAGTTTGGAGGAGAGAAGAGATGAGAGGCATCATTTTAGTTAATAGCCCTGGCTTAAGCCAATGAGAAGGCAAACAAGGGTGTGCAGGAGAGGAACGAAAGCAAAAGCAAAAACCAAGCTCCATGTTCCTTTTCCAGTCTTGAATCCCTGACACTCTCATCAAGGTCAGCCATTGCTCCCTGCAGTAAAACCAAGCACCAAGTGGCACATACATCTCCTGACACACACACACCTCGTTAAGGCTAAGACTGCCTGATCTAGGGCGCCCTGCCATGTAAACCATTGTGTATTTCTTTCCTTTCTTTCTTATTTATTATTATTTTTAAATTATTTATATAGTATTATGTCTGCATGTGTGCCTGAACACTGGAAGAGGGCACCAGATCTCATTATAGATAGTTGTGAGCCAACATGTGGTTGCTGAGAATTGAACTTAGGACCTCTGCAAGAGCAGCCAGTGCTCTTAACCTCTGAGCCATCTCTCCAGCCCTCTAGCTCTTCTATCTCCTCAAAGCTTCACTATAGAATACTGTGGCTTCTCTGATCTTTCTTTTTTTTTTTTTTTTTTTTTTTTAGCTTCTTCTAAAGGACACAAGATCCTTAAGAGCCTTTTATTTGCACATTGCTTAGCAACAAAATCATAACATTAATGAAATTTAGAATCTGTGAATGCAAAAGATTATAACTATTGTTTTCCATGTCCTGTTGTGAGATATAGACCCAATTTTTCTATTACATGTAACAAGAAACTCTAAAGTACAGTACAGTTTTG